>JAQZBX010056384.1:0-18183 GCA_029593785.1 Cabassous unicinctus
AATCATTAAATAGAAAAAAATAAAGAGTCATGCCCATGCCTTTAATGGCTGCTTGCGTCTTTCTGGCTCCTTTGATGCACTCCCAACAAATGTTTAGTGTTACTTCCTTAGCACTAAAAGTGGTTCTAAACTTATCAATATTTTTGAAAATGAACACTATTTATTGAGCTCCTACAGTATGTAAAATACAAGGCACTGGGTAACATTAATGAAAACAAATCGAACGTGGTCTTCACTCATGGAGTTCATTGTCATTAATGAGATTAATCACATTAATGAAAGCATAAAAGCAAACTGAGATCTAAGTTCTGAAGGAAAGGTGTATAGTTTTATGAATGAATTTAACCATGGAAATGACCAGATTTTGATTGTATATCAGCAAAGTGATCCTAGGGATCTGAAGAGTGAGTAAGAATAACCCAGAAGATGGAGCTGATGAGGGAACACAACTCCATTGCCTTGGCTCAGAGAAAACAGCACATACAAAGGCCCAGTGGTGGAAAGGGCCTTCTATGTTTCAGAAACTGAAGGAAGACAGTGTGTTTGGAGCTCAGAGAACAAGGGGGAAGTGATTTGGGATGTGGCAGAGAGATGGACAGCGCCAGGTTACCTGAGGCCAGATAGGCTATCCAGGCAAGTCCACAGGAAGTTGCTACAGTATTTTAAATAAAGGTTCTGACATGATCAGATTTTCTTATTTGAAAAGATATGTCTAGTGTATATATTCATTGTGAAGGAAGGATAAAGTCTGGTCTCAGAATTAGGAAATGAATTCATTTTAAGAAATTTGGAATATACGGTTCTAAACTTATACCCAATGATCATTATACACATTTCCCTATCGTATCACTCCTGACATTATACTGAGCATCTTTGTCTCAAGCAAGAGATGACTATACTTAAGAGAATAACTTTTTATCTCATATTTCTTTATACATCAGCACCTAACACAGTGCCTGGCACATAGTGAGTGATCATTAAATGGTTGTCAAGTGAATGGCTGGCTGATTGGCCAATCAGAAATGAATGAATGAAGGAACACTGATGTCACTAACACATATGGAGTTGTTTGGGCTTAGCTCACATAGGCTAAGATACTTCATAGCTTTAAAATTCTCTTTTAGAAATGTATGTATTTCTTTGTTAATTCCCTGTACAATAGGAGTCCTTACATTTTAGGTGGATTATAGGTACAGAGAAATCAAAATCAGGGGCTGGGGAGTCTGCAATTAGAATCACCTTGATCTGGTGTATGACATTCTTAACTGTGAAGGCAGTAAGCTGAGATGACTGGTATTGCTCAGGAACAAAAATGCCATTGGGTCAGACTTTATAAATAGGCAGAATTTCTGGTTTATGGAATGCACACTCTGTCAAAATTTGAATGAAGCAATGGACTGCCTGGGAACTTGAAGAAGTAAGACTATCATCTGGAAAGAATCCATATAAGGTAGATAAGGTTAAGGTTGGACCCTGTTCAATTGTGGTCAGTTTGTTTTGAAGTATCTCAAGCCCATCAGAGGTGATCTTTGTTCTTAAAAAGATTTGAAAGGGAGGTCTGACTTATTTGGGTTGGTTTTTCTTGTTCCTCCCCAAATAAAATAATATAGCAAATGTTATTTACCAAGGGCAAAACAAACCCGAATAGCTCATTTTGAAAGGTAAAATTGCAGGGGGTTATTTGAGGTTTCCTAATGAAACATATTAAGTTGATGCGGGCTTGGAATTGTGAGGGGTGCCCATTGTTTTAAAAACTTACTAGGTGTCTACTAAATAATCTGAGAAAAACCTTTGTGCTTAAATTTCATTTCTATGTGTGTTATCCCTGAAAGGGAAAAAAAAATTGAATTTTAACAGGGACAGTGCTTATTGATGGGACTGGCGTTAGGGGAGCCTTTTGATGATCTCAAATTCAGAATTCATGTTGGTGTCTAATTATATCCAATTTATGATATGAATGTCACATTTATTTGGAATATTAGGTGTCAAAGGGCAAAGGCTGTGCTTGGTGTCTATACTCCATGGCTCCTAGCATTCGCTCCTGGGCATATTTTAGAAGTGCAATACATATTTCAACAAAGCAAAGCAAACACCTAGATCCTGGGTCACATTAAAACTATTCACATTTAGCTCTTAAGTCCCTTTTCAACATGATTTTGAACATGACGGCAGGGTTCCTGCAAATGAATGTGCACACATTGATTACATAGGGCATGCTCAATGTTTTCTGCTAGAGTTTTCTATATTGTTGAATTATGGTCAAAATGGTAGGTACATCTATCATTGTAAATAGAAACAGCTGTGCTGTTGTTCCACTTTAAAGTGTGTAGAGTGAATGGTCAACCACATTACAGACAAATTAACTCAGTTTACTTGGCAGAAAAAAAATGATTTGACTGAACAAACAATCAGAAGCCTTCTGTATAGGAGGATAATGGTTTTCTTTGTAAAATGTTTCATTTTTATTGTTACCTGCACTTTGGTGTTAACCCAAAATTATCATTTTTTTTCTTTTTCTCCCCCTTTGGTTTCCTCTCTTTGGATGTCTATGGACTCTGTGACCTGTGGCATCTTCTCTTCCTGTAACAGGTAAGAAAGGATAATTTTGCTACTTGCATTTTCCCCCTGTGCTCTGGTTATATTTGGCTGGTAACACTACTTATCTATTCCACTGCAATATTTTAATATGCTGAGAATGTGCTCCTAAACTTGAAAACGGATACCTCTTAGGATGCCTCTAAGATGAAATCTTTAAATTATTGATGATACACACTATGAAGTGTCATTTAGATCATGTGTTGATATTTGTATAACCAGGCATTTTAGCAAGAGCAAAGAATTCCTGAAAATTAGACTAAATTGATTCATTGTTCCCCATTGACTTACGTCACAACTTCTGACTGAATGTCCATTGGCAATGCTGCCTTATGTTTTGAAAAGATGAGCTTTCTTTTCTCTCCAGCTTCTTCTCCTTCAAGTAGTTGGCTATTTATAAAGATCAGGAAAATGCGCTTGGGAAGTAAGAACTTTGCCATGAAAACTTTTTGTCAAATGATTTTTTACATTGTGAATGATCACTACCTAAGTGTATGGCAGTTTTTCTTTTTAAAATGGGACATACATGTAACAAAAATATTCTTGGTCACATTGAATGCTTCCATGTCACTCTTACTTTGACTACATATGAATGTTTCACATCACTCAACACAAAATTTTGAACTCCTTAAGAAACATTTATTTTTCCTTTTTTTTCTTTTTTTTACTCCATGGAAGTTAGAAATAAAAATGTTCAAAAATGTATGCAAAATGGTAATATATGTATAATATAGTATGTGTGGCCTTTGGCGTATGTATGCCTTGTTTACTGAGGAGGTATATTAGCAATATATGAGATATTCAGAAATATTCATGGGAAATAATAAATCATCTTACAAGGGTCTTCTTAACCAAATGATTCCTTTAGGTTCTCTTATATATCTTTATATTATCGAAGTAAGAGGAAATAGTATTTCTCGTCTCTGTTACCCTTTGTCCCTAAAGAACTGCCTTTGAAGTTATGATTTAATATTATATCTTCAGCTTTCATCCAGGCTATTTATAGGAAAATGACTACTTAAAGAACAAACTAAAGTTATCAAATCAGCCTTCATGTTTGTCAGAGGCTCTTAATTCCTCAAACCACTAAATAAACTCATAGGATTTTATGCCAGAAATTTTTTTCTTTATATATAAATATATTTTATCAAGTTAGTAAAAGACAAAATAACCCATTGTGTGTGTGTGTGTGTGTTTTCTTTTTTAACTAACAACTGGGAAACTTAGGAGAATTAAATTTTGTGCTTAATTATAGTAACTCTCTCACCCTAGTTCTTGGTGAAATTATTCTTTTTTCAATTTTGTTCCATGTTTTCTTAAAAATTGGTTAATAGCACTGCTTATGTGTGTCATAATACTGTAAGTATCTTTCTTCCTCTAAGCAAGGTTGTAATTAGTAAATAAAATTAATATTAATAATAAGAAGAATTAACATTCTTTGAGAATTTCCCAAGTGCCATGCACTTGTCTTAGCATTTTATGTATATTAACTTGTTTAAATCGTGTACACACAAGTACTATGCTTATATGTTTGGAGAAGATTTTGTTGAGGTTTGGGGGAAAGTATACATTTTTATCATAGCATATCAGACAACACGATTCTTAAAACGTCCTCTATGTAGTCCAGCGAATCTTTCTTCTCTCTCCTCTCTTCTGTCCCTTCTTTCTTATGTGCAAAAATAAGTTTAACTCCATTTTTTGCAAAGCAAATTAGCTCCATTCTGCTCTTCCACACACACTTAGCTCTGAGCCTTCCTTGTATATTAAAATAATACAGAGATGCATGGAAATGACCTCATGAAGAGATAAATATATTAAATTTGGAGGCAAGGACCAATCTCCCTAACTCTATTTGGCAGAGGACTTATTATTATCTTATTATTGAAAGTTAGGTCTTTCAGTTATATAGGTAATAATCATTATCAATAGTACCAGTCCTTGGAGTTAGATTCTCTAAAACATTTTTGGATTCAGCATAGCTGATCTTAATTCAATAGACAAGCATCCTTTATGAGTTGAGACCCAGAGCCTAAATTCTAGAACTGTTACATGTTTATGGTGTACAACAGAATAAGGGCACCTGGAATGTATTATTTTTTTATTTTCTTTTTGGGGTGAATGTATTTTGCAAGAAGGAAGAACATGTCTTTTGGGGCATCCATGGGGTTCACTGTGGTAGAGCAAATTATGTACAACCTCAAAAGTCAAGTTCTTAAACTTAATACTTGTCCCTATGTATGCAGGCCCACTTGTAAATAGTGCCCTTTGAAAACATATTATCATTTAAGGTGTGGAATCATATGTGAATAGAATCTTCTAAGATCCTATTTGGATAATTCATCCCAAAGAAGAAAGTAGAACACATTCACACTAATCTAAACCTCCAAGAATGAGGTAAATTTTCAATTATTACAAGGAGTAAGGTGCTCAACTACAAAAATAATTTTGATGTCTGTTTAAATGGCATAAATAAAATAATTGTTCAGGGCAGAATTTTAGCAGTATTAAAATAATTAAAATGAAACAGTATTACAATGTTGAAAGATTTAGTAGATGAATATCTTGCATTGTCCAGACTAAGAATACACTTGAAATATTAATGCTGAGGATATTTAAATGACATGGTTGCAGACTCTGTCTCTCTAAGTGCTAAACAATTGCATCTCATGGTTGTGATGTCATTTGAGAGGCATATTTTGTTGGATCTCTTGTATCATCTGGTCTATAAATAGAACTCCCTAGAATGTCTACAGAGTGATAATCCATTAAATATAGTTCTGTTCACAGCATTCACAGGGTAGTAGGCAAACTTGTTGATAACTCCAAGCTCTGTTTCTATTATGGTATTGACACAGTCAGGCTATGCTGCTTCAAATGTTGGAGGATATTTGCTATTTTCTGTCTCTGAAATCAATATCGAATCACATCTGGACAGCCTGGGTGGGCTGTCTCTGGTGAACCTTGCAAAGTCCTTTACTGCTGACCATGTATTTAGGGCATAGCTACATGGCTTGTAGCTGCTTGTGAGCCATTCTGAACACTTAACCAGAATGACTTTGTGGAGCATTAGACTGGAGGACCATAGGGTATAAAACAGTTCTTAACATAATTTGCCTTCTTGGATCTGATCTGAAGAAACCTCATGTTAATCTAACTATCATACTATCCCTTGATTTATTTGAGGGATTTTCCCCATAATTTTTGCTAACCAAGAACAATTTGAAAGGCTAAGAAAAAAAAAGGGACCACTGCTGAAAGTTGTTTCCAAAGCCATATGCATACCATCTGCTATTTCTTCCCTGTTCATCCCATGGCCATTGTTTCAGTAGTCTGTGGCAGGCTGGAGGGACTCAGGGACACATTTCATACTTCCATTAATAAAAGAGCAGGGAAAGTGGAGAGATACTTTGTTCTCAGAGAGAGGAAGGGAATTGTCATATTACAAGGTCATTAGTATCTTTATAAGGATGGTATTAAAATGCATTTTGTAAATGGATTTATCTACTGCCACCACCTACACCCCCTCAGCTTGTATGCTTGTGGCATATGGGCCCCACTGGGTCAGTTCTAGTGGTAAGTTATACTCTAGCTAATAGTATTTCTTACTAGCCAACCATTGTTCACATGGTTTCTTCCAGACTGTCACATACAAACCCTTCATTTAAATGTTGCTTGTGATCCTGTGTTCATTTTTCTCTCATTTCCAGATCTCTCAGTTCCAGCCACTCTTGCTGTTAAGCATGTCTCAAGGATCTCTAGAAAAAACTTTATCAACTTGTTTATTATCTCCCACTCAGAGAATTGATTCATTGCACAATATGAATCATAATTGATGTTTGTTAATAAGTCCTTCAATGGTATTTCTCCCAACTAGCCTTCTATAAAATGTTATATTTCCTTAGGATCATGCCCCATTATAACTTCTGCCTAATAACTACTTAGAGCATTTAGCATTCATCCTCATCATATTCTCATTTCATCTTTCTTCCTTGTCTGCTCCTTCCTTGGAAGTATCCAGCTCATATTTAGGTGTGCCTGGCACATAAAAGTTAGAGTCAAAAGTCTTATTTTCTTGCCCAACAATGAAAATCTCACCACCCTTTGGTGACTCCTTCAACTGGATGTTCCTGTATCACTCATCTGCTTCCTATGTTGTTGGTATGTGATCTATAGGGCTTGATGACTCACTGTTCATAAATATGTCATATTTACAATCATTATTGCATTAGCCTAGCTACCTAATAATGTGAATGTATGGCCTTTGGAATGAAGGCTACTGTCTTTTTGGGTCAGTTATGTTAATCTTCACAGAAGGCCAGAAACTATCATCATCACCAGTGATTTGCTTCTCTCAGGTAAGAGACAGATATTCTTAAGCTCTTATTTTCTAAGTCTATACCAATCAGAAAACTCAACAGCTGGTGTAAGAATGCAGTTGGGAGAGATAGTATTAACCCCAATTTTGTTGCTGGGGCTCCAATTCTACTACTACCCCACTTTAGTAGCTTTTCTCTGGCGCCTCTTACATTGGCATATGTATATTCTAGAGAATAAAATCTGCTAACTTCTCTCTTCCTCCCTTACCTTGTAGGTAAGATTGTGTTATAGGTAGGTACTGCCAATACAGGCTCAACTCCTATTTCACAGACACTGCCATTTTGTTGATTGATCCATGTTCTTCAGGGGCTGGGTTCATTCTAGCTGTGTTTGGGGCTAATCCAACCATATCCCAGACAATGATGTTCTTTCTATAGAAACTGGAAAGACTTTCTTTCCTTGCAGCCAACTTTGGAGAGGTTCACATCTCATTTTATTTCAAACCTTGTTCTGTTAAGGAACATGTACCAATTGTTCAGGGTCTGGACCTGGGGCAATTTTTGTGACAATCCTCTGTGTCACAGGTATATTTTCCTCCATGGCCCTGACTGGTCCTGGGTTAGTGAGCATATCCTCCAATGTCCCCTAGTAAGTTGGGTGCTTTGCTTTCCTGGGCATTCTTTATTTCTCTTCTTCTTTGTAGAGAACATAAGTCCCAAAGTACCTATCATGGTTTCTAACAGGGAATCTTAAACAAATAGGATACCTGGTGAAATGTCTCATCATAGCCAACTGATCCTGGGGTTTTTATTTTATTGTTTTGAAGAATGGCCTTCACTGAGATCCCAATCCATATATATGGGAATATAACTGAGTTGAACTTCTCCATGAAATTTTCATACTCAAATTAAAATTTGAGGCTTCTCATATATTGACAGGAAGTTTGGGTGTCCTCCCTCTTTTAAAATTTTGATAAAACTGGAGGGCTTATCCAATCCATATGGGGGTTGAGAAGTCATTTCAATTTCTGTTATAAGAGGAGAGACTGAATTCTCTTCAGTTTGCTAATGCTATTGCTTGTTGTTGCCAAAGTGGGTAGCTGTTGACAAAATCATGCTCCCCCTTCTGAGAGAGGCTGCTAATTCACATCTTTACACTGGCCAAGGGCATTTTGCCAATGCTGACTTTTGAGGGAGGACAACTTTATTTTCCCAGAGTCATACTCAGAAAAGTCTGCCCTTCACCAGGCTTCCCAAGGTCATGGTACTTGCTGTCCAGCTCATTTGGTCCCTGTCCAGAACTAGAACCACTGCTCCCTTACTGCCCCTGGAGACCTATACATAGAGGTTAGGCAGCTTTTCTTTTTTTGCTCCTAAAACACAAAAGGTCTGATTATACCCATTTTCCAGAGTGGTTCACTATTCTGAAGTAAGTTACCTTAATGACTCTGGGGCCCCTATACTCACCGTTCTGAAGGTTTCCCTCAAGGATTTTGAAGTAATTCTCTAACATCTCTTTCAATAGAACATAAAAAATTTCACAACTTAAATTGTCAATAGGACACCTTGCTACATTATATCTAAATAATAATGATGATTTTTAGGTATTAGAATGTTTTACAGGATGTTAAGTCACTCATTATTGCACTTATTCTTAACAACCATTCTGCAAGATTATTATTATCATATTTATTTGTGAACAGTATGTGGCTCAGTGTATGATATCTTCAGAATGTTATTGGCATATATCTGTTTAAATACATTAATGTTCCCCACTTATGTTTATATGTGATGGGTAAAAGCTTAATTTCCCAATGTATAAACTGAACTAGATGCTTCCTCAATAAAATATATTAAATATATTGTGGTATTTCCTTCCTAAAAATGTCTGAACAAGGATATGCTTTTCTCTTTCTTATTTTTATACTCATGTCTTTTTAACTTCAAATGACTCATGCTGGAGATTAGAGTAATAGAATGATAGAGAGATGGAGGCAGGTATAGAATGTCATGAAAGAAATGTTATGATTTATTAAAGTATGAATGCAGAGTGGTTAAGTGAAGTACCTAAGATCTCATAGTCATTAATTAAGAGACATTAATTCAGGTCTGGATTCAAATATAGTGTCCTTAATCTCAGTCCAAGTCTTTCCACTGTGTCAATGATTCTCCTTTATGACACGCAAGAATAATCTCTAGAGCATGTTACATTTAGAGCTGCCTGGAACCACCACATGTCTACTAAGTCAGAATCTCTGAGGGGAGGGTCCAAGAATTCATACTTATATCCAACCCATAGGAAATTTTGAAATGCAAGTTTCAGAATCACCAAAAACACAAACACACATACATATACATATTAGGGAAAGGATAAGAAAAGGAGAAAGTATGTTTCTGAGCACATGTCTGAGCACATACACTAGGGAAACCCCACTAGAATGAGGTTTGAATAAAGAGGTTTTTTGGGATAAAACTAACTGCTATAATGCTACTAATTCCACTTATAATCTAGGTTTCTACTTACCTATTATTGGTGGGAGACCTCTCTTTGAGGCATACTTAAGGAATATAGCAATATAAATAAGAATTAGAAATAGGTTTGCCCTTGGAGCGAATCTAGTGTAACTGCACCCAGTAGCATGCCCTCCCTGCTTGCTTTACTCCAATCCTTCCCTTTCGGCTCTTCTCAACCCTGCTCCTTCCCCTCCCACAAATTCCCTGCCACTTGTCTTTCCTTATTCTGTGTTGACATCTCTTTCACTGAGCCTGACTGATATTATATTATACCTTTTCACATTAGCCTGAGAGAGTTAGTTCTGCCCTTTTCCATACCCAGTTTATAACACCAAGTTCTTGATAAATGGATTCAACAATTTGTTGGTGGAATGAGGAATTTCCTTTCTTTCAATACTCTCATGGGAGCTGTTCTGTCATGAGGATTTTTTTTTTGTTTCTAGGACTGTGGCCACTTGTAGGAATTAATCCTCCCCTCTTTTTGGCTAGTTAGCAGTTCCCGTATTAGCAATATTTTATTATAGACTTTACTAAGAGGACACACCTTTACTTTACCATTGCCTCCTTAGAATTTTAACAGTGCCTTAAAGACTGAGAGTTGTGTTTGTTCCATCTTAGATGGAGAGAGTTGATGAGGAAAATTGTCACAGAATAAGTGGAGGGTCGGCTCATGTTTTGTTGATGGCTTCTTTTAGTGATTTCTTTAGTCCTGTTCAAGCTAAGATTATTAAGAGCTTAATGAAAAGAGCATATTGCCTCTTTACTTAAAGAGCCATTTAATGAAGACTCTAATATCCTTCCAGCCTGGGGCAGGGGGAGAGTAATTGACGTGACCTCATAGAACCACAAATTGTTAGTTGTATAAATGTGTGACCAAGACATGAGTATTAGTATCCTTGAATATATCCTTTTGTATACTAGTACTAACTAGATATGTGAAAAAAATAAACACACAGAGCAAAGAATGCCTTTTATGTCTTTAACTCATTAGAGTCTGGTTCTCATAAACCCTCCTACTGTCATGACCAAGGAAAGGGTTCTTCTCACCTGTAAGCATGTGGCCAAGACACAGGCAGACTCGAAGGGCATGCTCTGTGACTTCCTTGGCTTCTGCCACCCAGGTTAACTGGACCTGCCAAGGGAAGCAGTAGAGGCACAAGGACTTGATGTGGGAGGTGGCCCTAGGCCTGCCTTGCTGTTTGGGCCACATTAAAGAAAAGAAGGTGAAAAGAAAGGGCAGTGGCCTCAGGGACACTTAGCACAGTAAAGAGAGTTCCAATCACAGGGAATGTGCTCCAGTTCAATTCCACTTAAAATCCTTTTTAGCCTATTCCTAAGAGTTCCATTCCTGACTACAGTGGCCACATTTTATCCCCGGTGTTCATATTACCCTTGCTTTTTGACATATTTCATTCTTCCTGGGAATCGAGTAAGAATGTGGGGCAAGAATATCTGAAGTTCCTAGATGTTACTCTGTGAACAATTGTTTCCAAAGATAGCTATCAGCATCTCCTTCCTTCTCTGTACTCTCCTGTTGCTTCACCCATTAGGAGGTGGAAATGTATTCCCTCTCCTTGAATGAGCTAACCTTCTGACTAGCTCTGGCCAGTAGTAGGTGGCAGAAGTGACATTCTAGGTCCTCCTCCCTCTTGGAGGCTGGCTGCCATGTAAGAGAACTGAAGATTTGAAACTACCATGTCCAATTCAGTTTCTCAGAGAGACCACATGGAAAGAGTTGTACCCACCCACTCCCAATTCTTCCACCCATCAGGTGAGATGCCAGACATGTGAATAAAGATGCTAAATCAGACATCCCAGCCCTAATAGACAACCACATAGAGCAACAAAAGCATAACCTAGTTGATCCCAGTCCAGAGTTCAGAATCATGATAAGAACATATTGTTGTTTCTTAAGCCAGTAAGATTTGGGGTGATTTATTTCACAGCAAGAGATATCAGCAACAGGTTCCTATACCTACAATAGATTGAATAATCTTAGTTAGGACCTCGATGTACTGCTCATGGGAATGGACAAACAGCCAGGGCCAAATATAACTACCATGTAGAAGGCTAAAAGAAATTCAGCAATACCTCAAGGGAACAGCCAGCTGCCTAGTTGGTGCTGTCCTAGGGAGTCAGAGTAAATTGGACTTGAGCGAGTCTAATGGCAATAGCCAAGATGGTCTGATCTGGTGAGTGGGGCATGGCAGCACACCAGCCCAGGATAGCAGTTAGGTGTCAAGGGTTAGTTAGGACATCTACAGTCCGAGTAGGAAAATAGAGAATGAGTCAGAAGAACATGTTGGGTCTCAGGAGAAGGGAGCCATTGATATGTAAATGTCAGATTAATTCATATCTCACAGGCTGCTGGGTACAGGGCTACTAATATTACCATCCTCCTTGGTGACTTCTGACTCATGAACTGAGAGGCTTTATCCTGCAGACTCCCGACCACACCAAAAAATGTGGGCCACACACAATGAGGTGTTCTTGATTGTTACATAATTATGAGCATCCTTAAATCATTTCCTCACTCCCATTCTGTCAATAACTTATTGTTTAAGTCCAGGTACTTTTTGCATATATGTCAAATCTACCCATTTTTATGCTTCCTCATGATAACCCCATCCTGGTCTAAGCAACTATCTTCTCATGAGTAGACACTTGCCACAGCCTTCAAACTATTCTCCCAGCTTCTACTTTCAGACTTCTACAATTCATTCACCAGGAAACACCCAGAAGGGTCATTTAAAAGTCCAATCTGATGGTGTCAATGTCCTGCTTCCAACCCTGCAATGGTTTCCCATTGCCCTTAAGATAATATTATCAAATCCTTAATGAGGCCTCAGAGCTGGCTAAAGTCTGGCCCCTGCATACCTCTCCAAGTCTATCACATGCTGCTTTCTCTGCTCTCTTTAGACTTAGCCTTACTGGCTGACCTTCCTAAAGAACCAGAACACACCACGCTGTCACTCACTTCAGATGGCCGTGTCCTAGGAAGAAATCTTCTTTTCTTTTAAATCTCAGTTTAAATATCCCCTCCTGTCAGAAGTCTTTCTTGCCTACCCAAAGCAGCCACCCAGCCCCTAGGATATCACCCAATTTTCATATTCTGCATAGCATTTTTCACTGCTAATATATTTTTTGTTTGTTGGTTTATTGTTTATCTTATTCCCTGAGGGTCTAGACAGTTTAGTTCTGTGTCATATAGTCCCATATCAAGCTATACTTACCTTCCTAACCCTCATCATACTTTTAGTTACTGAATCAACTTGTATCTTTCACCATGAAGTATGAAATTCACAAGGGCAGCAATGATGCCCTTCTAGTTAAGCCTGTGCCCCAGTTGTTATTTATTTGGTTGAGCTGAATTACATCTGAATTACATCGTATCCCTTCTAATTTGTGATTGGAAATATTGAGTGGTATTTAGAAAAGACTGAGTAATCCATGCTCAACAGAGGTGTTGAGATTGAGATTTCTCCTCTTCTGATTTAGGAATTTTCTATCATGCAAGTAATATGGAACATTTGTGATGGAGGGGATTAAATTGGAAAGACTATTTCAGTCATTTCTGCAAAAAATGCTTATTGAGCACATACTATATATCAGGCACTTTTCTGGGTCATCGTGATACAGATTTGAACAAAATAGCCATGAATCCCTACCCTAGTAGAACTTACATTCTGCTGAAGGAAGAGAGACAATAAACATCATAGATAAGTAAATTATTGATTATGTTTAAAGATGATGAGGGCAATGAGAAAAATAAAGGAGAGTCGAAGAGAAGGGTAAGCCCAGAAGTTTTAAGTGGAGGACTCAGGACAAGGCCTTCCTGAGAAGATAATATTTGAGTAAAGACTTGAAGGGGGTTTAGGAAGGGGCCCTGTGGCTCTCTGGAGGAGATGATGTTTGGGGCAACGTGAACAATGTGTAAAGGCCCTGAGCCATGAGTATGGCTCACCTGTTTAAAACTAGTGTGACTGGAATTGAGTGAGGAAAGGGGAGAGCAGTAGGAAATGAGGTCAGAGTGAGAATGTGAGGTTAGATCATGCAGGACCTTGGAAGCTGCTGTAAGGGCGTTAGCTTTCCCTCTGAATGAACTATGGAGCCTTTGGATGGTGTTAACAGAAAAGGAACATGATCTAACTTCTGTTTTTTGTTGTTTTTTCAGCAACAGCAGCTTTATTGAAATTTAATTTTATTTAAAGTCATCCTTTCATAGTATACAATTCAGTGTATTTTAGTATGTTCAAAAGCTGCGCAACCATCACTGTTATCTAATTCCAGAATATTTCCATTACCCCCAAAAGAAACCCCGTATCCATTGGCTTGATTCCCTGCTTCCCCCAGCCCTAGGCAGCCACTAATCTAATTTCCATTTTTATAGATTTGCCTATTTTGGACATTTCATAAAAATGGAATCATCCTATATGTGATCCTTAGTGATTGACTTTTTTCACTTAGCATAATGTTTCAAGTTTCATCTATGTTGTAGCATTTATTAGTACTTTTCCCTTTTATGGCTGAATAATATTCCACTTATAGATAACCAATTATGTTTATCTCTTTATCAGTTGGTGGACATTTGGGTTGTTTTCACTTTTAAACTATTATGAATCATGCTGTTACGAATATTTATGTACAAATTTTTGTGTCGACACTTGTTTCCAAGTCTCTTGGACTCAGGGGTAGAATGACTTCTGTTTTAAAAGTGTCTGCTATGTTGAGAATAGACTGATGAGGGTCAAGGGCCAAAGTCAGGGAACCAGTTAGAAGGTTATTGCAATGCTTAGGTGAGAGAGGATGGTGACTACAGGACAAACTGCCTTTGACCAACAAAGTCCTAGGACATAAGTGAGCCAGACAGCCCTGGTAATGGTTACTTTATTCTGCTCAGGATGAGTGCCAGCACAACACACCAACAAGCCTGCCTGCCATCCTTGAAATGGTGTGAAAGACCCATATTTATTGGATTAGCACTCTGTGACACATGTTCTCTATTCCTAGATTGAATGTTACTGTACCAGATTCATGTGAAATCTATTAAAATTTAACTCCCCAATAATATCAGTAAAACTAGCTGTAGTTGGCTTGCAAAGAATGAGTTTGTGGCCATATTATTAAATACTTTCACCAATGGTAGGTATGCTTAGCTGTGAAATGCATGACCCATTGATAATACCCATTGTATTATCAATCTCTATTTTTCTTTGGTAGAGTGAGAGTTTAGGTAGAAGGAATTGTGGAAGGAGATGGGTAGGAATAGAAAAAGATAAATTGAGCCTACACATCTGATTATAAATGCCTTTTGATGGAGATGAGAAAGAGAGAGAGAGAGAGAGAGAGAGAGAGAGAGAGAGAGAATGAATGAATCTCACAACCGCCATCTGTCAAGTTGCTGACGCCTGTGGATGATGAGATCATTAGTATATTGTGCCTATGCTGCTGTTTGAAACCTAATGGTCTGTTTGCTTAACAGAAGTGAGTCTGTTCTTTGAGCACCATAGCACATAAAAATGAATTCTAAATAAGGGAAAGTGGAGTAAAAAAGTATTGAGTGCCTACTACTGTATATACTTTTTCACTTCAACCTTCATTACATCTCTGATAGGATGCTGTGGTTAAGAGAAGAGATTCTGGAGCCAAACTCCCTGGGTTCAAATTCTGGCTCCTGTCACTCATTAGCTATTGCGGTGGGGTGCAGCATGTGACTGTGCTGTGACCTGTTTCCTTACCTGTAAATGGGGATACTACTAATAACCTACCTCATAGGACAGTTGTGATGATTGATATTTCAGAGCATTTAGAACAGGGGCTGGCAAATGGCGAGTCCTCTGAAAACTGATTTATTTGAAGTTCGACCTCAGAGCCGGGCTTCTTTCCACTCTGACTTGCATGCTCCTGCTTCCAAAATAAGCCCGATGCATTACACATGATTTATAACTTTCTTAATTTATCTATTATACTTCTGATATGCCAAGAAATCCTGACAAATGTAGGTACCTAAAGTCAACATCAGAGCAATTGAGTTTGTTGGTTGATTAGGATATTAGCCAATTTATGACCTTGACCTTTGATATGTGTATGACAGAACCTTTGCTATCTAGCATATAATTTTATTGGCGAAGGAAGCAAAATTTCAAGAAAAAAGTGAAATAATTCATGTCGCTCCTTATATTCTTACTTACTTTTGTTCCAACATTTTCTTCTCTCCTTAGTCCTATAACCAAATATATGGACCATAAATCATGACTGTTTGTTAAGGCCCTCTATGACAGATATCTAACATTTCCCCCTCAAGAAAAGCTGGAATAATAAATAACAATGTTCTAGCAACCCTCAGGTATCCTAACCTCACCGTGTAGACTGCAGTGTTCACTTAGCTTACTGTTTCTGACAAGATTGGTGATTTATTTTAGGTGATATCTGAAATGCCAATTTCTGATATCATGTAGTTCACAGTTCTGGGCACCTAACAGGCGCTCAGTAAATGTTAGTTGATCGATTTGATTTCGGCAACTTTCTGGTTAGTAAAGTGCCAGCATACACTACCTTGTACATGTGCTTGTAAGTTTATATCACATTATTTTCTACCATGGAGCAGTTTTGGACACTGGAAATAGGAGCAAATCAGAAGTTCAGATATGGATAGGGAAGTGGTTTAAAGTACTGGTTCCTATTTAATTTCTCAGAAATGAACTTTATTATTATCATTATTTTAAATTATTTATTAGCAAGGAGGGACAAAACAGACATATAACCTGCTCTGTAAGTTTGATGAAGTCTCAGGTCTCCATCCTTTTAGGTGCTGCAAGCATGGCCTCGCAAGAAAAATTCACTGGAGTCAGATAAACAATATTCCAAATTAAGAGTTCTGTAGAAGGTTCTATAGGTGGCTTTATGGCACTGGAAGTCTTCCAGCCCCATGTGTGGAAACAGGCACTATCCTTCATGATGCAGGTTACAGGGTCTTAGTAGTCCTTATACCTTGTTCATTCAAAGGTGGGAATGTCTCTAATATATTTTAGCTAATCCACATACCTTGACCTCTGTGAATTTCAACAACAAGAACACAACTGCATCTTTAATGTGGATGAACAAACCATGAACTTCAACAATGAAAACATACATTATACTAATTAAGCAAAGCTTCTGGTGTCCATCAAGGGATGGATAACAGAGGTTCCTCTAGCAGCCTCTTCTATGGAATGGTCAGACTGATGTGAGCTATCATCCTGGGATGGGAATTCCTGGTTAAAGTCCATTGACTGCTACTAAAGTGTAACTTAACTAAATCACAGACATCATATCCATAATCTATGCTGAAGAACTTGTTTTTATTTTTTCAAAAATAAGATTTTTCTTTTAAATGTGTCTTTTCATTTTGTGTGTGTATGTGTGTTTTGTTTTGTGTGTGTGTGGTTTTTTTTGTATGAGGGTCTGAACCCTTTCTGCATGTATACCTTGTTTTATAATGCTTATACTGACTGAAATGAAAAGAAAGAGCAAATTTGGATTTTTTTTTTGTTAAGTGCACAGCCAAATTCCCCCATGATATTCATCATGAGATGCCTGTTTGGAACTACCCATATGTCAATGCTTGTGTGTGAGGCCCTTTGGGCAGTGACTGGGCTAGCAGCATTGTGGTATGTGCCCACAGTACCTTTAGCCTGAAGATAAGATGAATACATGGAAACCAATTAGAGAACAGCACACTAGAGCATATAACTCACAATTCAAAGATAGGAGACTGGAAATGATATACCTTGACCTGGCATATCCCAGGAAGAGCTCATGGTAGAGGTGGGTCCAACAGGAATGATAGAATTTATAACTGGAGGAACATGGGAAAGGCATCAGCCTGGATGGAATAAGGGATCATCACAGAGGAGGGGTCAGCATGGTGTGGAAAGAAACCAGTCTGAGTAGGGTAGAGAAGATGGGTTTGTTGGGGTTGGAATAATGGTAATGATAGTCACATTTATTGAGCACTTATTATGTGCCACACCATATGCTAAATACTTTATGTGTATGAAGACATTAAATTCTTCAAAAACCCTTCTGAAGTAATTGCTCCTATTATTCCCATTTTATAGAAGATGAGCTAAGCCACAGGAAAGTTAAGTAATTTACCCAATGCTCACTTAGCTAATAAGTGACAGAGATAGTATTTAAACCCATGCAGCCTGGCTCCAACTCACATTCTTAACCACTGTACTATTTTGCCTCTCTAGTGGCCAGTGGCTGTGATAACTCATGTAATTTGGGGAATCTTGGAGACTGCAGATATTTGAAGCTGTTTTTGAATGTTACCAGTGGGGTTCAGCACGGTTTAGGATACAGACAGGGAAAGGTGACATAGAGTGATGGGGGTGGGGGGTGGGGGGATGGCATAGAGTCCAAAATAGTGAGGCATAAAAAGAAAAGTAAGTACACAGAGAGATAAAGGGAGAAAAGGGGTTATGTGCAGAACGATAAGGCAACATTTACCTCGATGACATTCAGTGGCAATTTGCTCTCTGTTGCTTCCATCCGGTCCCAAAGACCAATCATAATTAAGGACGACCTTTCCCCTTTGGAAAATGAGACTTGTTTTGTTTTTCTTTCAATGTGCTTCTTATGAGCATGTTTTAATATCAGACCACAATTTCAAAGAAGTTCAGGTTAATAGAACATACAAACAAGTATATGATACTAACACAGGGTGTTAATAACCAGGTGGGTTGAGGGAAAAAGTACACCAAATGTAAGACAT
>JAQZBX010056385.1:0-18203 GCA_029593785.1 Cabassous unicinctus
AAAAAAAAAAAAAAAAAAAAAATTTCAGTTCCTTAGTTGCACTAGCCACATTTCAAGTGCTTAATAACCACATGTGGGGAATAGCTACTATATGACCAGCACAGCCATGTAATATTTCCATCACCAAACTAAGTTTTATTGGACAATGGTGCTCTCAAATCAATAAGATTCAGGACAGCTAGATGGGTTTAGATTTAAATAAAAGTGAGGAGAAAGATACAAATCATGTTTTCTCAATGTCTTATAACTAGTTGTAGACCGCAGCTTTGGGAATAAGGAGGTTCTCAACAACGGCTGAAAACATTTTTCTAGCTTTAATGAAGATGGGAGGTAGCACCCTTTGGAATTAGGAAGATATGTGGAGTATCAACCACTTCACTTCCAGGCCACCATCAAAACAATGTTTCTGGGAGCAGATGTGGCTCAAGTGGTTGAGCACCTGCTTCCCACATAGCACCTGCTTCCCGAACTTCCTGGTTTGGTCCCCAGTGCCTCCTAAAAACAAAAACATACAACAAAGCAAGCAAACAAAAAAATCAACTCAGGGGAGTCAATGTGGGTCAGTGGTTGAGTGCCAGCTTCCCACATACAAGGTCCCGGGTTCAATTTTTGGCCCCGGTACCTCAAAACAAAAACAAAAACAAAGTGTCAAGGAAAAACCAAGTGGCATTTTAACTTGGAGAAGACAAAGCCTGTGGGGTGATATCACAGCTGTCTTCAACTATCTTCTGGGCTGAAATGTAGATTTATAGTCTAGGACTAAGAACCAATCGGTACAAGTTATAAAGATACAGATTTTTGACTAAAAAGAGAAAGAAATCCAACTGAAGGTGTTCAATTATGAAAAAAAATCAACCCTTGAGAGTATGTACTACTTACAGGTATTCAAGAATACAAATTTATTACTTTCTTGATCATATGCAGTATAAGGTGAAACTATACTAAATGAGAGATTCGATCAGAAAATTCTTAATGCTTCTTCAAATTCTAAATCAGCCTGATTTGGGGAGATGGAACCACCCAAAGATACCCAACCGAGCAAACTTGGTGGTGTTGACAGAAACACACACACAACCACTTTCTATGCCTTGCCTTATTGGTGCTGTTCAGTAAGGTGAGAATATCTCCTTTTTTCATGGTGACCTCTCGAGGACTCTTCTCCTGATAGTCATAGAGAGCCAAGACCAGCTCCTTCCCAGTCTCATCGTCCATGGGGGCTACTTGTTGCTAAAAATCCAACGGAAAAGGCAAACATGGTTAAAGAATGTCTATGGCATATCATCTAAGTCCACAACAGATTCCAACTTCAATGGCTGTATCAAAATTACCAAATATGCCTTTATGAGTTCTTCCCTGAAGTAATCAATAAAATTGACAGAAGAACTTTAACTGTTTGATACCTTTAAAAAAAAAAAAGTCACTATAAATTATCTATAAACCTTTGTGTCACAGGATTTAGCAGTAACAGTCACAAAAGTGTTGTCTATGTCCATAACACCGGCTGCTGACAGTATCCCCAGTTCAACTTTTCCTGTCCCCCAAATACCTCATAAATGCTGAAAATAAAGCCAAGTTTACCCGGCACGATTGAGCTTGCTCTCGCAAAGCTTGAATGCTGCTGCCATAGGCGCTGAGATCCGACATCAAAGCTTCATGTTTCTTTAGTAGAGCCTGAAACCACAATCACACATGGGGTACCTTGCACAAGAAGTCTGAGCCCATCAATGGCTCTCACCAACATGTCATCCTCCCTCTGAAACCTTTAATTACATGAATAGTTGATCACTTCTCACTCTGCACTTTCCCTTCCTTTTGAAAGAAAATAATTTGGAGGAAACGTTAATTGTGATTTACAAGTATTGTCTTTCACCCTATTTTTATATACTCGATTATGCAATACTTGAGATATGCAAAGAGATCTAAATAACAGTGTCATACACATTGGTGAATCAACCATCCATCTTAGGAAATAAAACGTTACCTATAAATAGAAGCTGGCCATATATACAGCCCTCCTTCAGTTTTATCCCCTTCTGTCTCAACATTTGTTGCTTTATCATTTCCCACTACTACTATTCTCAAAGCTTTTTAGTTCTCCCATTTTTTGGGAGAATGGTATACAGGTCACGTCAATATTCAACTTGTCATGGTTTTTATGAAGTTTATAAGAAAAGAGGTAGGTACGGGGACCACAGCTCAATCTTTATGAATACAATGTAAGAGCTTTAGCCAAAAATGATGACCAGCAAGAGGGTGCAAGTATGTGTGGACACATATGGTGAGTAGAACAGATAAGACAACAAAATAATAATGCTTGAAGCTGGGTAACAGGTAGTCTTCTCTCTAGTTTTGGTATGACTGAATTTCCATAATAAAATGTAAAAAATATTCTAGAATACCTCAAAAAAAAAAATCAATCAAATAGAGTCAGAAATCAGAATAGAGGCTGGCAGGGGTGGGGGTGAGGAGTTAGTGCTTAATTGGTGGAAGGTTTCTGTTGGGGTGAAGGAAAAATTTTAGTAATGGATGGTAGTGATGGTAGTATAATTGTGAATGTAACTCATACCACTGAACTATATCATTGAAAGTGGTTAAAAAGAGGAAATTTTATGTTGTATATATGCTACCACAATAAAAACTTAAAAAACACTTTATAAAAAAGCTTAACTGTGATGCCATACGTTCCATAAATTATCATTTTTCCTAAGCTGTATCCCAATCCAAGCCTTGGCCAGGATCCCTGGAAAGCACAATCCTTCCCAAGCTCAGAGATTACCTCAGCAGAGTCCTCATCCTTCCCGTAGTCAGTGCTTCCCACAATGGGCTCCTTCTCTCGCATCCAGGACTCGGCCTCATTGGCATCAGCAAAGTACTGCTGGGCTTGCAGTGAGTCCTCTAGGTCCTGCCGACGCTGGGAGGCTTTGGCTTTTAGTGACTCCCACTTCTGGTTCAGTTCATTAAGTTTGGCCTTCACATCCTCTGCAGCAAAATGGCCTGGAAAGCAGGACAATGAAATGTATACTGAAACAATATAGGAGAACAAAAAGAGGCCTTCTTTCTATGTATTCACAACTTTCATTTTTACATTTGAGTGAGTCAGGCCCCTTCCTAATTCCAAGTTTTATGGAGGCTTGGGTTCCAACCCTTTAACAGATTATCTTTGTTTTTTTGCGTCCTCAAACCATGACCACAGTCCAGACCCTAAGAAGCAAATAACATTACTAATGCCAGATTGGGTTATCAGTGAATGAGCCTTACAAGTGCCAGACACTGAACCAAGAGCTTTACTACTTGTCTCAATTAATCCTCACAACTATGTAAGGTATTGTTACCCCATTCTACCGATAAGCAGCTGAGACTCAGTGAGGTTAAGGTCTAATTAAGGGAAGCGGATGTGGCTCAATCGATAGGGTTCCCATCTACCATTTGGGAGGCCCTGGGTTTGAATCCCGGGGCCTCCTGGTGAAGGCAAGCCAGTCCGCGCGGCGCGATGAGCTGACGAAACAAGACAACGCAACAAAGGGAGACAAGCAGACACAGAAAAACACAAGCAAATGGACACAGTGAACACAAGCAGCAAAGGGGGGATAAATAAATAAATAAAATCTTAAAAAAAAAAAGGTCTAATTAAGGTCATACAGTTAGGAAAGAATGGGTATGTATTTCACCTCATAGTCCAGCCTTACTCTCAGGTTGTGATAGTTTGAGATTGTACGTACCCCAGAAAAGATCATGTCGGTAGGGCTAATCCATTCTTGTGGGTGTGAACCTATTGTAGGTGGGACCTTTTGATTAAATTACTTCGGTTAAGGATCTTTGATTATATTACTTCAGTAAGGCATGACCCAGGGTGGGTCTTAATCTTCTTACTGAAGCCCTTTATAAACAGGATGAATACTGAGACACACAGAGACAGAAAACTCCCAGAAGCTGCGCAAGAAAGCCCCAGGAGCCAGAAGCAGGATGTGGTGGGCAATGGAGCCCAGAGGAGGAGGGAGAACCCCAGCAGATGCCTCCATGTGCCTTGCCATGAGAGAGGATTCCAGGACTGCTGAAAGCCAGTCTTCAGGAAGAAAAAGCATCGCCTGATGAAGCCTTGATTTGGACATTTTTCTCAGCCTTGAAACTAAAAACTTTTAAACTAATAAATCCTCATTGTAAGAGCCAACCCACTTCTGATATATTGCCTTGGCAGACTTAAGCAAACTAAAACACAAGTCCATACACTTAATCAGAAAGGAGACTAGAAAAACAAAAGCAAAGCCACTTTTACTGATGACAGTCTCCACAATACTCACCTTCTTCCACCATGGCATTTCCCTTTTGTGTAACTGCTTTGATGCGGGGTTCATGTCCAGCAATTTCTGCTTGCAGGGCCTGGTGTTTCTTTAGTAGATTCTGTACTCCAATCAAATCTTTGCCTGAAAGCCGAAAGCACTCTCTAGTTATCCAAGCCATGAAGAGAAAAAGCACTAACCTCTCACTCTCAGCTACCGTGGCTCCAGTTTAGAGTCAACGTCTTTACCTTGCTCATTCTGAAATGTGTCACTTTTATGCTACAATGGTATAGCCATTTCCCAACTAAATTCCTATTTGATGGAAGCAGACTGACCTCTGTTTGTGGATGCAGCAATGGGCTCTTTCTCACGAATCCATGTCTCCTCATCTTCAACATCACGGAAGAGTTGCTGCAAACGTAGTGAATCAGCCAGCTTCTGCTTTCGGGCAACCATGGGATCCTTGAGAGCTTCATAGCGAGCCACAAGCGCTTCCTGCTTCTTCTTGATGTTTTCAGCATCAAAATGGCCAGCATCTTGGAACTGGCGGGCCTGAATGGTGATGCCATCAATACGATCCTGGGAATGGGAAAGAATGGAATCTTGAAAGCTTTGACCAATGTTAGGCAACTATGTTCTGGACATTTCTAGGTTGACATTTTGAGGTATGGTTTTATCATAAAAGGAGAAATACTAACATGGTCCTTTTTCCACCCCTGAGAGTATTCTTTCTGGCATCTCTTTCCCATCTTGGACTCCCCAAAAGCTCCAAGTTTAATTTGAGCAGAAACATATGGAACATATAGGGTTATCTAAGAAAATCAATACATTTCATCCCTCCCTTCTCAAACTAGTCTGGTCTTGAAATTGCTTGCCATTCTTCATTCCTATTGTTTCTACATTCACTTGCCCAAGAACAGCCCCCAATTCACACTCTACCTGGTGAGCAGCCACATCTGCCTCCAGCAAGGCATGCTTCTTCTGAAGGTTCTGGACGTTGGTAAGATCTTTGCCATAATCATCCGAAGCCAAGTGTCCTTCCACTTCATACAGCCACAATTCAATATCCTCAACATTACGATTAAATTGCTGCTGCTGGTTAGCTTCACGAAGCTTTATTCCTATTAAAAGAGGCAAAGTTTAAGTTTCTTTTTGTTAACTCTTTCCTTCTATGAACACTGCTCATAAACAATGGTATCTCAGTGAAAGACTATGGATGAGAATTTTAGTTACTGCTTCGTTTCTATCTACAGGTAAAGAAAATATAAATTCCAACGACCTCTGTACCTTCTAGAGGCTGAATTTGAAGTTGTCTGAAAATCATTCTAGTTGCCATGAGATAAAGACACCTCTTTAGCTCATTTATCATGAGAATTATTAAACACCCTTGGCTTACAAGTGAACTTAGATATTCAGTGACGGGGCCCAATTTACTCAAAGTAGGTTGTGACCAACCTACTTCATTTCCTTCTTAGTCAGGCCTCTCCCACCAATTAGCACCCTCAATCATATTCAATAAATCAACTAAGCAGAGCCTAAGCCAAGTAACTCCTACTCAGGAAATCAGCTCTAATGCCCAAGGGTCATAAAATTCACCTTACCTGGGTGGTTTATGTTCCCTAAAACACCTAAGATTTAGTTCCTTGAATATTCCAATTACAATCCAGTGAAAACACTTTCTCCTACCTTTCAGTTCAGTGGCCTCTAGCAACTTTTTCCACAAACTGATGACCTCATTCATACGAGCTGCTACTTCATCTTTGGCATAGTGGTTTACATCAATCAGCTTTTGCCCAGCTTTCTCCAGGGCATCAATGCGGCTTTGGTTTGCGGAGAGCTCGGCCTCAAAAGCCTGATGCTTCTGCACTTTTCCTTGTAGGTTGGATGGGTCCTGCCAATAAAAGAAAGAAGGGGATTCTACCTGGAGCCTGAACATGTCAAGTTACTTCATGTTACTTTCATACCTATCTTTTGGTGGCGATGAATAAACAGTCAACTTACATTAAGTAGTGTGGTTTCTGGAATGCCCTATTTCTTTTTGTAGCTACAATTTACTAGTGACAGCTTCAGATAACTTCCCTGCATTTAGTTTCATTAACCAAGTGCTACATAATGCAAACAATACAATACCTTATAAGCTTCATCTGTGGCAGTTTTCATCTTCTCTTTGACCCAACTCTTGAGCTCATCAGAATCACGGAAAAACTGCTGCAAGTGGAATGAATCAGCCAACTGGGCCCGGCGATACATAGCTCTCTCATGAAGGGCATTGCGGCGGCTCAACAGCTGAAAGACAAGGATCCATGTGAATCTCTGGTTCTTACTTGCAAGATTTCAAGTTTTCCAGCTGAAGATCCTTAATTTTAATATCTGTCTTAGGAGGGATATCCAAATACAGAAAGAAGCATAATGAACCTGGAAACTTACAGCATCTCGGCGAGTAGCCACATCTTCCATTGCATAGTGGTTGTTCTGAATTAGCTTGGTTGCAAATTCATCTAATGCCTAGGAAGGAAGATTAAGAGTTCTTCACTAGTAAGCATCCTATCATATAGCTTGGCTACTAGAGAAAAGTAACTGCTGAAGAAGTCACAAAACACTCTAAGCCTTAAAACAGGCCAAAGTTTTCATTCTAAGTTTTGTTATGACCTTTTCCCTTAAAATTTTTTTAAAAAACATTTTGTGATTGGGTAAAAGATTTGTTCTAAGTTCAGTTTATTTTGATTCCTGGTTTTAACAACAAAAACATAGATACTTCATAAAGAGATAGAGTTCCAATAGTGGAGAGGTTTTTTGGTAGAACTAAATCATGATGCTTTTTTTTTTTTTAAACTCAAGCACCATGCTCAGGTTTTTCTTGAGATTTGATTAATAGCTTTCCATCTTTCCTGGTGTCAATCTTTTTTTGTTTGTTTTATTTTGGAAGCACATATACAATCTAAAATTTCTCCCTTTAATGACATTTGTATAAATAATTCAGTGGTGTTAATTACAGTCACAATGTTGTGATATCATCACCATCCTCCATTACCAAAACTTTTCCATCACTTCCAATAGAATTCTGTATCAAGTTTTTTTTTTTTTTTTTTTTAAAGATTTATTTATTTTATTTTATTTATCCCCCCCTTGCTGCTTGCGCTGCCGTGCCCATTCACTGCGCGCCCTCTCCGTGTCTGCCTATCTCCCCCTTGCTGTGAGGTCCTGCTGCATCAGCCCACCGCACCACTCAGGCCGGTGTGCCCTCACAAGGAGGCCTCGGGACGCGAACCCGGGCCTCCCATATGGTAAATGGGGGCTCTATCCACTGAGTCACACCCGCTTCCCTCAATTAAGTTTTAACTCTCCATTCCCTACCCCTCCCCAGTCCCAGGTAACCTGTATTCTAGTTTCTGAGTCTACAAATATGCTTATTCTAATTATTTCATATGCTTGAGACCACACAATATTTGTCCTTTTGTGTTTCACATATTCTATTCAACATGATGTCTTCAAGATTTATCCATGTTGATGCATGTATAAGTACTCCGCTCCTTTTCACAGCTGAATAATAGTCCATGATATATGTATACCACATTTTGCCTATCCATTCATCTGTTGATGGATACTTGCTTCCTCCTAGCATCTGAGTTTTTGCTTAATGTTTACTAACGATATTATGCTGTCTCCATTCAAGACTGGAGACATTAGATACAACATTATCTCCTCACAGGGATTAGGTGCAAGTTTACAGCCTTCTAATGCCTACTTCTAAGATCTGTTTTGAAGGGGAAGATCAGCTCCTAAAATAATTCTTACTTTCAGTAAAAAGTTAATCTCAATTTGGAGGTTTATAGCAAGCAGATGATTTCATTCTGTAAAATTGTGTATGTCTTCAAAAAGATGGTATATCACCATGAGATATTAAGGACTCACAGAACACCTTTTACATAGCTCCCTCATCAAATCTGTTTAGAAACCTTCTAGAAAAGAAAAGATGTCTGGATTACTCTAAGGTTCTTTTGAAGACACTAAGAACAATAAGGGATCTTACTGTAATCTTTTCTTCCTGGGCACTGAGGGATTTTTCAAAGTCCTCATGCTTCTTGAGAAGTGCTTCCACACTATCCAAGGAATCTCCCAAGTCTTCATTCAATAAGAATGCCTTGCAAAAGAAAACAAAAGTGTTCAGAATAACATCCTATTCTTTGATCTCCTGAAACTGGAAAATTTAGGTAATTTGGTCAAAACACAGAAAGAAGGAAAGAGAGTCTATGGTTATTAAACTACTAAGATCCCCTCTGGAAAGCCTAAGTCTTTTTGGATCCCCTTAAAACCAATTCAACAATACCATGAAACCCTTATTCCATATTCCACTGAAACTTTTTTTCAAACAACTTTGTTGCTTCTATTAGATTTGGGCTATACATAATGAATATTACAAAATTACTCTCTTTAATAAAAAACAATTTTACATCACACCTATCTAAAAAAACTGGTGCCTCTTCTGAGGACCTTGCAATTTCATCAGGGAGAAATGCTGGTAAAGCTTACTCAGCATCCTCTCTTCATTTGATTCAGAACAGACATGGTAAAGATTTACTAAACAGAACAAGCCAACTAACTGAAAGATAAACAAAAAGACTTTTCTCATTTATGTGGCAAGGATCTTTGCTCACAAATTACCTCTTGTTTGCTCATCCAATTGTCCACCTGTTCTGTGTCTCGGTAGAAGAGCTGCAGGTCCATGCATTGCTCGTACTGCTGCCTGCGTAGTTCCCAAAGCTCCAGCAGGGCAGCTCTTTCTTCAGAAAGGATGGTCAGCTTGGAGAAACAGGAAACAGAATGTCTACTGTTCTACTGGGATGAAACGTCAGTCCTAATGCTCTCTAGTCAGACATAATGGCAGCCATGGAATTTTTAATCCTAATGCTAATCTTGAAGCCTTTTTACTGATTTGTAAAAGAATAATAATATTCACTTGTATTTAAGCCATGCCACAACAAATTTATAAATACTGAGCAGACTGCATGTTTATGCTGAATATAAAAGGGATGGCCTCTTCTAACAAAGAATTTACTGCCACGTTATCACAAAATAGTTAGAGGTAAAAATGCTAATTAAACCAGATTGAGGAAAAAGCGCATCTATCTGAAAAAGAGGCAGTGTAAATAATAGAGGCTCTCAACTGAGGAATGCCAATTGAGTGGATGCTCCATAAAATATGATTTTAAAAAACCCCATCACTGTTTTAGATACAAGTTTTAGGCTCCAAAGTTATTGACAATTCAATCTGTCTGAACTGCCTCCTCTTGGTACATATGTTTTGAAAAGCCATCATTTATCTAATATTCCTCAGGCAACTTTATACTCCAGGACAGGCCCGCATAAGTGTTTATTTTTTAAAGATTTATTTTATTTATTTATTCCTCCCCCCCCCGCCGCCCCCCGTTTTTGCGCTCACTGTCTTGCTCTCTCTGTCCGCTTGTCTTCTCTTTAGGAGGCCTCAGGAACCGATCCTGGGACCTCTGATGTGGGAGAGGGCACTCAACCGCTTGAGCCACCTCAGCTCCCTGGTTTGTTGTGTCTCTCAATGTCTCTCCTCTTTGTCTCATTTTGTTGCGCCAGCTCTCTATGCTGGCTGGCTTGCTTTCACCAGGAGGCCTCGGGATAGGAACCCACGACCTCCCATATGGTAGATGGGAACCTAATTGCTTGAGCCACATCCGTTTCCCACCTAAGTGTTTGTGTATTTAATTTTATAAAAATTTGTTGGCTCTTGGCCTCCAACTACTAATGCAGGACTCAAGTCCCTGCAAAGTCCCCTTCAAGTAGGAAATGTGTCACGTTTGCCAGATAAATGCAGTCTTTCTGTGATTAGACACCAATCACCATACTGAACCATACGTGTCTTTCAATCTCTGAAGAGAGAAGCTGCTCCTCAACTTTGAGATGGAAGCTCAGTCTTAAGTTTTTTCACACATCATGGTGACATGGAGTGTCTGGATATTTAAGGATGGATAACAACTATCTGAGACTAAAAAGAAAAAAGAACCCAGTCTCTTCTTTGAAAGCTCCTTTTCTACTCTCTTACCTTCTCCTTCACCTCATCTGAGGCGTAATGGCCAGCAGCAAGCAGGGCCTGTCCAGATTCATCTGCAGATTTAAAGCTATCTTCATGAGCATCAATTTCACCCTATGGGCAATAAAGGGCACAATCATGCTCAGCATCTTGTAAAACGAAAATAAGTTGTGGAATTTCAAATGATCAGTACAAGTCAGAATATCCCATCTAGAATGAGAGCATCACTTATTCTATGTCCTTCTATCAGTTCTTCACAACACCTCTGAGTTTCCATACATTCCAATTGGTCTGAGTTCTCTCCTCTGTTCCGATGGTCTGTTTTCCTTGCACTGAATGGTTTTGTTTGCTATGACTTTACATTACTTTACAGGGAAAGTTCCTCTCACAACCCCACCTTGTTCTCCAAAACTGCCCTAGCTATTTTTGAATTTTATTCTTCCAAACAAATTTTAGAATCAGCTTGTCTCGTATGAATTATTTCAATAAATTGTTTTTAAAATAAAAGAAATAAAAAGGAATCAGGTTTTCTCATTCTAAAACCAACAGAAAACCTGCTGGGCCTTTAACCATAATTGCACTGACCTGAGTTATTTTGGGGAGAATTATACCTTTACAAAAGATCATTCCAAAGGGTATGTGGGAATTCTGTACTTTCTGCATAATTTTTCTATAAACCTACAACTGCTCTTAAAAAAAGAAAAAAAAAACAAAACAAAAACAAAAAAAAGAAGTCATTCCATCCATGAACTAGCTAAATAACCTCACTTATTTAGTTTTTCTTGAATGTCTTTCAAAAAGCTTTATAACTTTTCCCCACAAATGTCTTACACAACTTTTTCTAGATTTGTTTTTCTGGTGCAATTTTAAGTGGTATTATTTTTTAGGCACAGGAGTAAAGAGTTTATTAAGAAACAAGAAAAGAGTACACAATCTGAGACATAGATTGTGGGTGTGCTGCAGGGTGAGTCGCCTGTGTGGGGCCCCGGATTAGGACCTTTATTCCTTTCCCCTTCATAAGGTTGGGGAGGGACCCCAGTTGTTTGCTGTTCTGATTGGCTGCCTTATGATGTCCGCCTGTTAGGTCTCAGGAACCCAATGAGGAAGGCTAAGTAGTATTTTAAAAAACCACATTTCTAACTCTGTTCCTAGTGTAAAGGAACATAATTGACTTTTGTATATTGATTTTACACCTAGCACATTTAAACCTCTCTGAAGGCTTCTAGTAATAATTTTAAAAATTCTGTTTAACATTGTTTTCTAAAATTACACTGCCACAGAAAACCCCCTTTCTTTTTAAAGGTAAGACCTATTAAGATCTCATATGAATTAGTTTTCCATGGAACAGACCTTGTAGAAATACTAGTATTTCATAGTATTCAACTATGAAATTCAGTAAACTTTTTTTTTTTAAAGATAGCATAGGATGGGTGTGCAATATATAGTACCACTTAAACTTTGCCAGAGCTTTTCTCTTTACTTTTATGGATCACAGTTAACCTCCTCACACTTAACCCAAGATTTCTGCAATCTATTAGAAGCAGGCAAAGCAAAACCAACAACAATCTTCATGATGAGAGCTACAAGGTTTCAACAACTCTGAAACCTTAACCTCACTGGATAATGACATGCTAATGCATTATAAGCTAATATCTTTATTTCTGGAACATCCTGGACACATTACCTTGTGTTCTTGATGTCTATCCAGCAGGGCTTCCGCCCCAGCTACATCATTGGCAAGCTCATCTGCATTGATGAGGGCTTTCATCTCAGTCACCCAGCTGGTGAGGTCACGGAAGTCAGCAAGGAAGCGTTGAAGCCTTGGGAAAACCAGAGATAAGTCAGACTTTTCCAGTGGATGTCCCAGGTTGGATAATGTCCTCTCAAAGGTCTGAATTCTATGATCTCAAGGGTCTAACAAGCTATACAAACTCTAGTTCTAGAAAATATAGGAGTCTCCTAATCTAGACTGAAAAGGAAAGTATAAAGAAGGCTGAAATCAGTCCTTTAAAATTTAGGTTCTGCCCATCCCTACAAGGCCTCAATCTTGTCCCATGTTTTCAACTTCCCTATTATTTCCAAGTTCAACTCAACTTAGTATAAGAAGCATTCTTTTCCTTTCCAATCCTTGATTTACTTAATTTTAACCAGATATTTCATGTGGTGCTCAGATAGCTTAAGGGACATTTCCATTTCTATTGGTTATAATCCAGTGATATAGAATGGAAAAAAGATACTTAGAGTACTATAAAGTTATATATCTCCAAACTAATATGATGTGGGTAATAAAAAGTCATTTGCACTTCCTTAAAGTGAAACTTGGCAGACATACAGAAACTTTCTCCAATATACAGAATTGACCCTTAACTCTACCTTCCCCTCCTCTCTAAAAAGACAAAAGATACAGGCGGTTAAGCACTGGAAGATTATTTCTACCTGTATGAGTCATTGAGGCGTGCATGTCTCTCTGCTGCAAGAGTGCGGATCTGTTCCCAGTTTGTAATCAGTTCTTCTCGCTTCACTTGAATCTGAGTAGCGCTCAGAGGGTAGGACTGCTGCAGGCGATCAGCCTCAGCACACAGGGCTTTGACCTAGAAACAAACTCTGTCAAAACTGCTCTCCTGATCCTTGGTAACTTACTTATAGAAGGAGCCGCTTTCAAAACTCACCTTGTCCTCTAAAGCAGCAAGATCTCTCTCTAAACCCTCGTGCTTCCGAAGCAGAGCCTGAACACTTGCCAAGTCGCGGCCAAAATCGTCAGAGGCCATTAACTGTTCCTTTTCCTTAATCCAGCTAATAGTCTCATCCACATCCCTATAAAATAAAGGCACCAGGGAAGTGGATGTGGCTCAAGCAAAAGGGCTCCCGCCTACCACATGGGAGATCCCTGGCTGGGATCCCAGTGCCTCTTCAAGATGACAGCGAGCTGGCGCAATGGGCAGGCGCAGCAAGCTGATGCAACAAGAGACAAGAAGAAAAACACGAGTGACACAGCAAAGCAAGGAGCAGAGGTAGCTCAAGCAATTAGATGCCTCCCTCCCACATCGAAGGTCCCAGGTTCGGTTTCTGGTGCTTCCTAAAGAAACAAGATGACGAACAGACACAGCAAGTGCGAACAACAAGGGGGTGGGGAGAAATAAGTAAAATAAATCTTTAAAAATATATAAATAAAATAAAATAAACACACCAGTTAATCCACAGTTATGATGATTTTCTAAAAGAACTGGGAAGCCCATACTAGGCCAACGCCTTGCTAGTTATGACATCTCTTTATCAAGCCCTTTTAAGTGGATGTCCACTCTGTCTTGGTACCTGTTAAAGCGCTGAACCTCAGCTGCTCCAAAGAGCTTCCCCTGTCTCTGAAGAGCCAGTCCCTTCAGTCGCTGCCAGGCTGCATTTACTTCATCCTGCTTAGTTTTGATCAGTTCCTCTTCAGGATGCTGTTCCTAAACAAGAAGCAGTAGAAGAGACTGGATTTGGTCATAATTCTGGCTCCTACAACTAGTTACCCTAGAGTTGGCCCCTTAAACTGTCGCCTTAGTAAAATCTCTGCCATTCTGAAGACAATGACAGAAGAAATGCTGGTCTTCTCTGTGAAACTAAGTGATCTGTATCTTAAAAGAATTTCTGTTTCCTCTTCTCTAAAAAGGGGAGAGCTATTATCTACCACTTGGAATAGGGTGGTTAGTCTATATAAAGTGGTTACGTACTTACAAATAACCTTTATATTAAGAAAAACTTCAACTGCAAATTAGTAACAGCTTCATGAATGCAATCACCTGCCCCAACTGCTAAAGGTTTATTTCAAATGCTCATGAGGCTGTCAAGCATAGTTTTCAGGGCTAAAACACATGGTTTTCAGGGCTCCAAGTATTCGTTCCTGGCTTCAGACTAGAAATATTTCTTTAAAAGTATTCTTCTCTACCAATCACATTTTGGTAGCCCAATAAAAGCTTTACCAAGCCCTATCCCAAAGTGGAGGGAGAAAACAGATCAAATGAACTCTGCCCTTCCTGCCCATGGTAACAAGTTAGAAAGCACTCGCTAATTTAGGAGTTAACTCAGTATTGTTGCCCTCCTTAGCTCTAAGCAAAAGTCTCAGACATGCTTACAAGAACTTGCTCACTCAGAGATGAACTGATGATCAAAATTTTCTTCTGAATACACTAGAAAGTTAACATAATGATGCTGTAAGAAACACAGAACTCTGCTATTTACCTGAATGAGTTTGGCAGCAAACTGGTTCACTTCATTAACTCTTTCTTCATGGGCAGCCATATCTGTTTGAAATTCTTCAAATTTCTTCTGTAAAACCTCCACGTGTTCTAGGTCCTGGCCCAGCTCCTCAGAAGTCACAATTGCTTCCTATTCAGGAATCAGAACAGAGCCAGAGTCACCAACCAACACATGGTAACAATGCCTCCCAGAAGTTTATTGTGAAACAGACACATTAGGAATGCGGCCATATTAGCTTTAGTAGATGCAGTTTTCTGTATGGTTTGCAATTTCAGTTCTTCTCATAAGCAAGAAGTTAAGTTCATACATTTCTGTCTCAGAGACTCCAGGTTTCAGAGCTGCAGAATAGAATATACCCATAGAGCAGCTGAGATATAGCAATCCCATTTCCATCCCTTCTGCTTAAAATAGCTACATCTGCCATAAACACTGGCTATTAGCTGCAGATCACAGGTAAGTCTCTTCCATTCCTTTGGGTAAAAGGCTTATTAGCAAATCTTCCTTCCCAAAACACACCTTGTCATTGATCCAGTCCATTACATCCTCACATTCTCGTAAATATTGCACCAACTTCTGGGCCTGCAGCAGTTTGATTCCTTTTTCCTGCATCTTCTCTAAAAGTAATTCCCACTGGCGGTGCAGCTCCATCAAACGAGTCTGGAGGATAAAAATTTAACCCTACAAATTACAACCAGTTCTATGGGATCTGGCTCTTTTAAAGAGTTCCTCTGAGATAAAAACCACATGGAGCTCTGAATAAAAATCTTTTGAAAAGGTAGTCCCTAAACTGAGAGAAAATTATAGATTTAACTGAGAGTAGAAAAAAGTCCATACTTTATAGTGGTTTGGTAGGCCTTAAGGTTATAAAATAACCGACCTTCTATAGGTACATATACTCTAATTTACTTCGGGGTAATTATTCCCCAAAGTAGGATTTCTAACTCAGAAGACTATTGTGGAGGAAAAAACGAAAAATTAACATGAAAACTTAACAGAAATTACTGAAGAGTGTTTTCTGAATTCGTGGAGGAAAGGGGGGAAAAAAACAACAAAAAATAGGTCCGTTAGACATCAAAAATGTAAAGAAAAAATTATGAGGCACATGTAAAGAAGAAAAAATTTGCATAAAAGTAGAAAAGATGGATGACCTAAAATATTATCAGGGAAGCGGATGTGGCTCAATCGATAGGGCTCCCGTTTACCATATGGGAGGCCCCGGATTCGATTCCCGGGACCTCCTGGTGAAGGCAAGCCAGCCAGCCCGCATGGCTTGGTGAGCTGACACAGCAAGATGTTGCAACAAAGGGAGACAAGCAGACACAGAAAAACGCACAGCAAATGGACACAGTGAGCACAAGCAGCAAGGGGGGGAGGGGTATAAATAAATGAAAAAAATAAATCTTTTAAAAAAATAAAAATAAAAATAAAATAAAATAAAATATTATCAGCTATCAAAAAGAATTGACAGAAAAAGCTTGGGAATCTCTGTGAAAAGATATAGTTTGTAGTAAAATACATCTTCAGTTTATTTCAAACTTTATACAAGTGGCAGCCACAGTCCCAAACATTCACTTCCCAGCATCTTTGGGTTCTCATAGCAAGGCGCAGAAAGGACTTGTCAAGAACTGGGGCAAAATGATCATCAATATAAGTTTAGGTAACGTATTCCATATCCCAATTCAACCTCAATGCCTTGATTATGCCTACCCAAGATACTGGGAGTTTCTATTTAACACTGACAGACATGAGAAAAACACAAAAGGTTTAACACTAACAGAAAAGAAGCCTGGGATCCACCCATTGTTGAGATGCCACTCCCAGCAAAATAAAAACTTGAAAGCCATGAGATAGTCAACATGGGTGGATTCTCTTAAGTATGGATGCTTAATTTGAAAGGAGAAAGCAGTGGGGAGAAAAGAAATGTTCACACAAATTCATTTCCACTACTACAATCACTTCCACTACTGCTTAGGAAGTATAAGTATAACCCACCACTGAGTAGGAAGTGAAAGGCATTCCATGGCAAAGGGGAAAAGGCAACCAACAGCAAGTCAATACTCCACCTACTCGGATGTGGGACCCAATGTGGGTGGCAGTGACTATGGGGCGCCACGCTGTCCGGTACGGTGTGAAAGTCTAAACCAGTGATAGAAAGGTTATCCAGGACACATAGCCTTTGCATGCCACCCACCTTCCTCTATGTTAATTCTGCCTGCCCAGCTGAGTTATTGACTTATGGATGAGATAAATTACCAAGCCAAGAGCTCCATAACAATTGTAAGCATGAAAGTAAAAATTAAATGAGAGGTCTTTGTTCAAATTAAAATTGGGGCCACACAAGGCTAGAGAAAACCTCACCCTCAAATCAATTGTCAGTCTTTCACAAATTTCATTTTCACAAATTTCACCTTCAAGTGAAGAACTAGCACAAGGCCCATTCCAGTATCGGAACAATTTTCCTATTCCTGGTGTGTCTGATCTTGTAAATACTGAGGGCTAGACAGAGCTCAGTTTCATAAGCTTACTATTGTTTGAGAGTATGAGTGGGCAGGAAGGAAGGGTTACTAGTCAGGTGAAAAAAAAAATCCCTAACCATCACAGGTACACTTAAGAAACCCACTGAAAGCTGACAGAGTGGAGAGGAAATCCTGGTTCTGACACAGGTGATTTCTCAAAAGAGCATGAACAAGCAACGGGAGCTTTCAGTGAAGCAGTCAGGAAAAAAATTAAGGAAAGCCAATAGGAATGAAGTGCAGGTTGGAAAAATAAAGCAAAGAGTTGGGACAGAGAAAGAAAGAAGACTGAAATTCCAGTTCTGTCACCTATTAGCTGTGTGTCTTCAGGCGAATTACTCAAACTTCTCACCCTCAGTTTCTATCCTTCTATAATCATTCTATAATAAGCCATCTTTCAATGGCTACCTTGAAAGATTAGAGATAACACATTAAAAATGCCTAGAAAAGTGTGTGCACATAAATAGCTAATAGCTACATAACAAATGGCAGCTATTAGTGCTTTTTAATGTTGCTTTAATAAGATCTCTAAACAGGCAGAGGGCACTAACAGACCAGATAAATTACTCAGGCCAAACTCTTGATCTGTTTCTCATGATCCCCATCTGTTTCCTGGTTATACTTCAAAGTAGCCCCATTCATTCTGGGAGTATAATTTCTATTTGGGAAATAATAAGGCATGCTGATTCCATTTACTATAAGATTATACAAAATAGTTGGAAAATGGGCAAATATTTGTATTTAATTGCAGAGACACATATTACATTACTGAAATGGGTTGGATGCAATTAAAGAATAGTTGGCCATATGACATTTAAAATTTACTTTTCCTATTTACAATCATTACTAGTAATAGTCAATAATTATTACTAAAAAGCCTAATGCTAATTGCAAGTGTTCAGTATAAGACTGCAGAGTTTAGCAGATCAAAGGTGAGACAAAAAAATATTAAAGACCCTTTAAGGTGTTGGTGGAGGGGTGATGTATGGGACCCCTCTATGATGTTATGCATGTTTATTTTGTAAGTTCACAACTTTTAGTAAACACTTATTGTTTATGTATGTTCATGTATGAATGATATACTTCAATAAAAAATATATTTAAAATATAAAAAAAAAA
>JAQZBX010056386.1:0-18198 GCA_029593785.1 Cabassous unicinctus
ACTAGCAACGGCAACCACCAATCCCGAACCGCCACCCGACTTTAGGTCCACCAATCATCGCCCTTTTCCCCTCAGTATATATACCCTGTTTCTTCAATAAACTTTGGCAGCTTGATCAGAATCCTGTCTTGCTGTCATCTCTCGCGTCTCTTGTTCCATCCCATTCCCGCTCCCCCTCTCGTAGGTACCCGTTGACTGTTCCGCGGGCTGGGACATTTCATCAACAAAGGAGCCCCTAGAACAGGGCTTTCAAGAGAACTTTCTGTGATGATGGAAATGTTCTATAGCTCCACAGTCCAGTAAGGGTAGCCATGAGCCACCCACAGCTATTGAGCACTTGTAATGTGGCTTTTCTTTGGGTGCAGATGTTCCAATATGTTTCCCTTTCACAGCCCAGGAAGGAAGTTAGCTCTATTAGAACAGCCTGACTGTACCTTGAATCCAAAACCAGGAACAAGTGACTCCAGCTGCTTAACAGGGCGGGAACTCTACACAAAGTTTCCTTGATACATGCTTTTTGCTCAGTGGCAAGGTCCCTTCCCTCTGGGGTATAAACACTCAACATTCAAACAGCACAGGTCTTTCCTCTCCAACCCTCCCCAGAGCAGTTGGCCTCCAGGAGATTGGCCTTGGCGGGTTCTCTTCCCCTGCTCTTTTGTACCCTTTGTGCTGTGTAAATAATAAAGCGGTCATTTGCTTCAAGTTTCTGTTGTTCCTCAGCCTGTGTTCCCGTGATGGACCACACAGCCCATCACTCCCCAGTGCTAGTGGCCCCCACATTGGACAGCACAACTCTACAAGAGGTGTTCAATATCAACTGAGCAACAAATTCTTGATCAATATTCTTCTTTCTCTAAAGTAGAATAACAAATGTCAATTTTCTACTTTACCAGAGGGAAAATAAATCAAGTTAGTCAATAGTTAGAATTTTTCCCAAAGATACTAAAAAAAAAAAAAACTTCATAGGTTTTTGTAGAAGAAAATAAAAACTTTCTTCTTATATAAAACACCTTATTTTGAACGTAATAAATGTCACTGTGTTATACACTTGAAAGAGGTTAAAATGAGATATTTTGAGCTGTACATATGTTACTACAATAAAAATAAAAAAGAGAAGACCAGAATATGAAATGTGATTATGATCACTTACACTTGGTGAAATGTTTTCTTCAAAACCCTACCTAAACTGAACATTGCTGTTACAAAAAATATAGAAATTTGGAAATGAAAGGATTTATTGTAACATTAGAGATAACACTTAGCTAGAGTGTGGGACATTTATAGAAAATCAATGGCAAAGATACTGCTTTCTAGTCGGGGCTCTGAAGTGATCAGAGTGTTTACTGCAGGTCATCATGCTCAAAGTCTTGTTCTAGGTGTTGTAGGTAAAGTAGAAGATCACAACTCCTGAAGGCAGCAAGAAGGAAAAACTGATGCAAATTTGTGGCCTTGTTTTGAAATGCCTTCCTAAAAGCCTGTTCTAATAAGCCAGGCGAGGGTAGCTGTGGGTCCTTGGCTCCTGCATGCATGGCAGGCATTGCTAAGGAAACATGCCATTCTTTTGTCTGTTGATCTTCTCAGCACAGGGCCCCACTAACAATATATTAGGATTGGTACTTGAGCTGAAACCTATTTTCCGACCCCTGTGCTCTAGGCATACCTGGGTCTTTCTAAAGTGGGTCATAAAAGTGATCAGCAAGACCTCACTGTGTGTTAAATTGTGGGTGAAAAGCTCCCTGGAGAACCGCGGAACACTTTATCAAAAAACTTCAAAAGCAAAAGTTTTATTCTTGTTTTCCACAAATTGTTTCTTAAGCAAGCACCCCATCTAGAGCTCCAGAAACAGCAGGAACTGCAAGTTGGATAAAGGAATTTCCAACCAATAAGGGGGAAAAAAAATCTATGAAGAAAGGCTTTTAGAATCAGTAAAACAGAAATGTTCCTTCTCATGTCTCTGGTAACTGTAAGCTTGGTGAACTTGAGGGTAATATTCCTATAACAATCTTTTACAGGAGGAATTAGAATTGAAATTGGCTACATACAGGGAGAACTAAAACTCAATCATTTCACGTTCTCCCATACATGCCTGAGGATACTTGGGGGTAAATAGATTTCTTGGAAGCAGCCACTGACTATGGCTAAATTGGAACTTACCAAGTAAACTCCTTGTTTTTTTAATGACTCTGTTGATGTTCATATGCTGTCACCACTATCTCACACTGAGATGATATTGATTTGATTTTTAACTTTGAGGCACCAAGGAGAAAAAAGTGGAGAGTATATTTTATTAGTTTTTGGTATATACTTACTAAATAAGAGCAAGACCCAATTTTTTTTCAACTCCGGGTATCCATGTGTTTTTAAAAGCCTGTCTGCTGTAAATTGTCAACATCTGATATTTTCTTTTAAACGGTTCTGCTTATGTGCAAGCATTTGAGTAAGATTTATGTCACCCTTGTCCTCCAGAATCTTCACAAAACTCGAGGCACGTCTCCAGGGGCTAAGGCAGAAATGAAACGTTTAAGTACAGAAAGCATTCATAGGTAGAGTTGTCTGTGCACGAAACTATGTTTAGGAAATAGAACTGAGGGAAAAGGAAGCTGTCCTCATTTAGTATAGAGTAATTTAAAACTTGTCAGCAATTTAAGCACAGTTGAAATGGTTGATTTTAATTAAAATAAAGAGTAATTTTATCTATGGTTGACAGCATTAAACATAAATGCTATTTTTCTTTTGGAAACCATCTCATACTGTTCTCAGGCTTGTCGGGTGCTCTTTGAAATTGCATCTGATCACCTTTGTTGAGAACTTCATTTCGTTTGGTGGCCTATTTAGTCGCGATCTTGTGTGCTGGCAAAGCAAAATGGGGACCTGGAGGCAACTAATCACATAATTAAAGCCAAAAACTTCAGGTAATTCAGGTCAACGAGGGTTCTGGGTGTCAGTTATGCAGACAGTTACCTCAATTCTTCATTTCAATAGAGTGACCCTGTTCTTTAATTACCCTTAATTAATAATAGTCCCAGCTCTATTAGTTACAAATTTTTAATTTGCTTTTAGAGGTTATACATCATTCTAACTATTCAGGTTTCAGTTTTTAAAAAGCCAAATTCTTGGTTACTTACCACCATGATTTCACATAATTGAACAATAAATAATTTTATGTCAATTAATTGCATGTTTATTATCTGAGTCTTACGCATAATGAGGAAGAGTTTCTTAAAAAGAACTACATGGGCACGATACTCAGGGTCAAGTCATTGTTACACAGCCATTAGTAAATTAGGTTCAAAACTAAATTTTATCTTTCTCACTATAGCATAAAAGTTCCTTCACAGTCTGTCCTCAACCTACTTCACAAGCCCCATATTCTACCGATCCCCTGCCCTCAAGAATTCTAAGCCTGCTCATTGGTAAGAAGCTTCTCACTATTTTCTAAGCAATCCATTTGAGTGCCTAACTCTGTGCTTTAGCATGTGCCGTTCCCCCCAACTTGGATTATTCTCCCCCACCTCTTCGTCACCTAGTGAACTTGTGTTAGCATCTTGGCATCAATACCTCTGTGACCCTGCCTCTTCCTGCTCCCTTAGCACTTTGTCCTCTCTCTATTGTCTCTCTTAACACACTCTACAGTTTTCCTATTTGTCTCTCTCCTCCACTTAAAGGCAGAGAGTGTACCTGTCACACGTCATTGCAAGCGGTGGCAAACTTTGGGGAAACATCTGATGTGGGAGCCTTGGATGAAAAGATTACCTAAGGACCGTGGAACACAGTTCCTTGGGGAATAGTGAGAAAGTGAAGTGTTTGACACTTTAGGGTTCTCAGATTTCCCAAATGCAGAACATATGATACATGCTGAATCCCAGGGCTTTGCAGTGCAAACGTTTCCCCAAATTCGTAGTTGGAGCTTAATTACTATGTTTTCTGGGTAACCTAAGTCTCAATTGTGCAGGCACAATAAACCAAAAAGTGATATTAAGCAATCTGGACCCTTTAGAAAGAGCATTATTTAAGCAAAGGGGAGAGGAAACATGAGTTGAATGCTAACAAATGAAATCTTGATCCCAAACTAAAACTAGTCTAGCAGAGTAGATGTGGCTCAAGCAGGTTAAGTGCCTGCTTCCCACATGGGGGGTCCCGGGTTCAGTCCCTGGTGCCGCCTGAAAAAACAAACAAACAAACAAACAAGCACACAAACGATAAAACCAACTCAAGGGAGCCTATGTGGCTCAGTGGTTAAACACCAGCTTTCCACATACACGTCTGTGGTTCAATCCCTGGCCCTGGTTTATAGTCTAATGTGGACCTAATGTATTGTGCCAGAGAAGACAAGAAGCTAGAGCAGGTGAAATAGATTTTCTCTCCATCCTCCTTGCCAGGAATGTCAGCAGGAACCTAGAGAGCTTTTTAACCAGGATCCTTCTCCACAATTAAGTTCTGCCAAGAGGCTTTTACAAGGTCTTGTTTCTCTACATTTTTTGATAGATTTTATTTAAGAGGGTGGTGACAGAAGAATATAATTGAGTAGTAATATTTTTGGTTTTTATGGCAATATGAATTATATGTATGAATGTCTCAGATGACTATTTTCTATGGCACCAATATACACAGAGTACATCAGAAAGAACTTTGAATGTAGATTAATTTCACTGTAATACAAATTAAAGAAATTAAAGAATATGTAGTAGGAGCTAATTCAAAATGTTACATGTAATTTTATTTGTATGCTACTTGAAAACAAGGAATGTTTGTGATTGTGCAGGATTTTCCAGAAATAAAATAGGACTCAACCAGCATTTCATTGATGCCAATTAAAAATGAATTGCACAAGTATAAGGATTGCAAGGAAGTTTTGGGTAATATATTATTGCCTCCTCCTATGTTTGTGATCCAATATTCATTAATTATTTTCCCTTTTCTTCACCTTTCCTCTCAGTAAGGCAAGTTCTAAGATTCTAAGTGTTCCATGACCTGTTACATAATTGTTCTTTTGCGGCCTAGAGACACTATCCTCCAGCACATTCTTTTGTGAAGTAATTTGGGTTACCTTGGATATGAAAAGCAGTTCAAAGCACATTCCACTTGCAGCCAAAGGCCCAACAAAGAAATACAGAGTCCAGGGATGGCCTCTGTAGCAAATTAAACTTCAAGGATCCTTTATTAAATGTTGACAGTTTCTAGTCAACTGACTGTTTGGGGCCAATGATCAGCACAAACTGTTCACAAAAAAAAATATGAGTAGACAGTGTTCTTAACAGAGTTAGAGCATTTCTGATATGACAGTATTTAGTATTTCACTGGTGTTTCTGTTAACAGTCTAACCCTAACGCTTAGTAGCTTAGCATGAAAAGAGTGTAATATTATACTTCTCATTCTGTGGTTTATTGGGTGCCTCTTCTGCTGCTCTTAGCTGGGCTTACTTGTACAGTTGCAGCCAAGTGGCAGCTGCTTTGGGCTGGAAATTCCAAGATGGTCCACTTCTATGTGCGGCATTTGGTGCTGGCTGTTGTTTGAGATGACTGGAACTCTCTCATCAAATAATCTTTCATCCCAGTGATCTCCATAGCATGGTGGTCTCAGGATTCCAAGGCAGTGAAGGTAGACTCTTTGGGGTATCTGAGGATAAGGCTCTGGAACTCACACAACTGTCACTTCTGCTAAATTCTGTTGGTCAAAACAAGTCACTAGGCCAGCCCAGATTCTAGAGGGTATAAAAATAGACTCCAGATCTTCATGCCAGGACCAGCAGCACCACATTACAAAGGGGCTTCAACACAGGTGATGCGATTCATTAGAGGCCATTATTATAACAATCTACTACAACATAAAATATTATAAAAGGAACCCATCTTTATTGTGTTAGGTAAGAATGGAGTCTACCCTGTCTCTCCAAAGAAAAAAATGTCAGTTTTAATTTCACAAAAAAATTAGTATGAAATAAGGGACTCTAAATTTATGTGCATGTTTTTGTCTGGCATTTTCTGGAATTCATACTTAAACCATGACTAGAATTGCTCCCAAAGCTCTGGCATGGTTCCACCTACAAAGTGGAGAGCATAAGAAATGATGCGGAATGATCATTTATCTCATGGGTCACAGAAACCTATCTCACTGGACAAGAAAACTCAGGTGGCATCTGCCTTGGATAACGAAAGAAGGCATGCTCTGGAGCCACTTTGACATAAAGAATCCACTGAACATGGAGGAGCCATGTTCAAAATGTTCAAAATTCAACATTTTTATGATTCCCCTGTGTAATTGTAAGAAGACAGGTTTTTAATTAATTGTGCTACAAATTTTAGTGAGGATCCTAAAAATGTTGGACAGGTCTGTATCAGAGTTCCAGCTTTTGTGCCCACCTCTTGTAGTGTCAGCATGTATCATGTATCATGACATCACAATAATCTTTAGAATAATGAGCTAACAAAATTTCTGCAATAAATTTGCCCCCAAGAAGTGGACAGGCTTTAACCAAGTAAAAAGTAACTCATCAGACTTGTAGACACAGCGTAGAGTAAGAAGGGTTCTCGGGGAGCCAAAGTAGCTCGAGTGGTTGAGCACCTGCTTCCCATGTACGGGATCCTGGGTTCAATCTCTGGTACCTCCTTTAAAAAAAAAAAAGATGAGTTCTCTTAAGGGGGATAAAACCCTGTCTATGGTCTTCTAAATTGTGTAGTTTTAATAATGTGATTTATAATGTTTTTAAAAAAACAATATTGCATTTAACCTGCATTAATTATAAATCCTTTTAAAATAGATTATGACATTTATATCTTCATTGTAAAAGCATCAAATAAAGTTTTACATAGATTTTTCAACTTTACAAAATAGAAAAAGCTATTTCTAGCTAATCATGGGAAATATTCATCTTTAACCTTTGGTAATGTAAAAGGAAACAGGTTCTTGTTGGCTGCATTTAAATGCATAATTGATTTGCCTTATTTTTAATTTTTCGTCACATTGAATGTCATAATTATAAATGCCAAATCACCAGCTAGAGTGAAAAATCTCACTTTTCAATCATTATTTGACAAATCAATCCTTATCAGGTAGCACAGTAGCAAAGCACTGGGTTCAGCTCCAGAAGACAATGAGATGATGACCATACTATGCCAGAGTCTGGCACTGGGCAATCCCAGCAGCATTATGTTTGAAATGGCTCCCTAACATTTATCACTTATTAATACTAAAGTTCAATTGAGAAACCACCTATTGTTGAGTTGCTATTTACTCTCACAATCCTGCCTTTCAAAGATGCACATCTTATCCTTATTTCTCTTATTTCCCTTAAAGGAGAGTTCAGATCTGAAATCTGGTAAGAAACAATCGGATTAGCAGCTTGCTGTGCCATCTTGAAAAATAACCAATGCAGAATCCATGGAGCAACTTTGGGGATGTCTGATAATTTTTTTTAACTAAACACTTAAAGTCAAATTCCAAATAGAAAACTGGGATTATATAAATATGCATAACCGACATTACTGGTGACCACCCTCCTCTGTCACTCCTTAGACATTACCAAGCTACGGGCAGTGAGTAGTGGTGAGGGTAATGGCAGTAAATCACCCACAATCCCTCCACAAGGCCCTTGTGGGGCTTTATATAGGCTTAGGAATAAAATCTGTGTGCACAGAACCTGTCTATGAGGTTAAATGGCCTATATGAGGAAATTTTGCCTTAATAGCATGATTTAAATAACTGAATTATCCAGCCAAAACCAAAAGAAAATTATATCGTTAAATAAGTGCTTGGTAATTTTTTTTTCAAATTAAGTATAGCAGAGTTTATGGAGCATAAGTGCTATACAAAGACTAAGTAGGGGTACAACATGATTTGATTTTAGGGATACTAAAAGGCTTATTTAACCAGAGTCTTATAATATTCACAAGTAAAGGAAGATATGTTGTCCCCAAGGTCACTCGGTACATGATGCAACCTTCTTTCATGTATACTAAATAGATGGCAGAACCCCAGACGGTCTAACCTTGAGGATGTGAAACTAAAGAGAGTGCAACTACAGCTAGGTCAAAACAAAGAGAAACAAAGAGAAACGTGGGGCAGCTGAAGCCAGCAAGACACCAAACTGAAGAAAGAAGCACAGAGAGTGATGGACAGATGGCAGAGATAAACTTCCATCCTTCACAATTTGTCTAGAGCCAGCCCTGTGTGCCCAATCGATGCATCTTTGTCTCTGCAAACTTGGCATTCTCCCCTTCTCTCAAGATCCAGAGGCTTGGGCTTCTACCTTAGGATCAGCCTTGCCACAAAACCCAGTAGCCCCCTCCCGGTCAGCAACAATAGGATTCACAGCTTGGCATTCAATCCATGACTCTTCTAGCTGGTACCACATGCCAGGGCACTAAATCAGTTTTCCTGTGCTCATTTGCTTTGACTGCCCAGTTCAGCTCCTCAGTGCTCCCAAACACAGCATGTTCATTCCCATTCCCATGCCTTTCCTCACAGTTTCACTCCCTTGGACCCCTTTAAAGTCCAGATCAAGGATCATCTGCCCCACAATGCTTTCCCCAACTATTCCAGACTATAATCCTTCCCTTACTCTTAGCTCAGTCAGTAATTCCAATTAGAGTTACTCCATTAACTCCTAAATTGCTTCATGACCACAGGTTTCATCTTCTATTGACTGAATTTCTGAGGAATAATGTCATGACTTGGACTCTTTTCCATACTCCCACCACACATTACATAGACCACCTGTATGCAAAGAAGCCATTTATTAAACATCTATTGGCTGATAGAGTGGCACGTATCCTGTATTCCAGCTTCTATCTCAATCTCAATTTCCCCTCAAAGAAACCTTCATGAGCAGGTTTCTTATTTTCCATTTTTATGTATATACAAATAATCATGAACTTAAATAATAATATATAAATATAGCCCTGAAAGCTATCATACTGCCAGCATATTAAATAAGTGGTTATGATGCATATATATACCTATGTGATCCAAAGGGTTAATGCTCAATGAGTGGTTTTAATAGCTCATTAATTGTTAAATTGCATCATTTTATCTAAGTTCTTAGTGGCTTGCTTAGTCAATTGAAACATATTGCCTTGTTATTAAAGCTGCAATCCAGATCTTTTTTTTCTGATGTATGTTCTATTCAAAAACGCAAGTCTTTCTGCACAGGGCAGTGAGAATTGCCTTGGAGAGCTTTACAACTCACTATGCCACATGCTCAAGCAGGAACAACAAATCCAGTCCAAGACTAACACATATAACAAACTTTGTCATAAAATATACAAGTCTAAAGGGCATATGGTTGGGAATCAAAGTTATATGATTTCCATAGAATTAGATCTGCCATTGATTTCTGGATTGAGCATCACATCCACACTCCCAAATGCTCTTATTCTTAAGAAAGAGGAGACTACTGGGGAAAATGGAAATGAAGGGGAATTAATTAGACTAGCCTTATTATTGTTGGTCAAGGTTAAAACATGTTGAAGAAACCGAGTTTTCAGATGGAAAAAGAACCATGGCATTTTCTAGGAAGACTTAATCATGAGCTGATAGGCATTACAATGTTAGTGATGGCTCAGAAGGTAAAGGAGTGGTTTTCCTGACAGTTATATTATAGAAATAAAAAGTGGATCCATTTGAAGTAACTTAAGAGTATTTGAATTGTCTCCTTACTTTTACCCATTCAAATACTCTCACCTTCTATTACTATCCACAGTTTGAGTTGGTAAAGAAAACTCAGACCACATGAGGGTGGCTCAAGCAATCTGACCAGTTTAGAGTTCATTGATTTTTATATTATCCAGCGTGATTCAACTACATCATTGATTAGGTATCACACAACAAACTTATTTAATGTGATCATTAAGCAAGTCAGAAAAGAAACATGTAGCAGAATCACTTATGTGATCATTTTATATGTAGAAAACCTCAAATTCCTCAAAAACCATCTATATGACAACAAGGTTTAAAGAGAAGTTAAATTTCATTGCTCATTAAGCACACTGACTACTTTTTATTAAGTGTACCCTTATTTCTTTGAAGTGGGAAATAATCCAGTCAGATTTAGCAAACAAGTGGACAGACATAAGAATGAGTTCCAAAGAATGCTTAGGGAACAGAAAGTCAGACAAGAATAGAACTTGAAAAGAAACAAAAAGCCAGAAAAGGAACCAGAGGACATAAGACAGTGAGTTCTTCCAAAATCAAGGGAATAATTTATCTAGAGAATTTTGATCCCCTCGAAAGGAAGAGAATGATGGCCCAGGAAGATTAGGGATGAAGGAACTGAAACAGCAGGAAGTGATGATTAGCGGCCAAATAATGATTTCAATAGAAGAAGAAAAGTAAGAATAAATTCTAGCATTGGTTCTAAGGCAGATGGTTCTTTCTTCCTTTATATATTCTTATCTGTAAGCATAATACCAGAAATGGTGCCAAGATTTCTGCCCTTGAATGTAGTGTTATCAGGAAACATCCTCAGGGAGTACTAATCCACCCACTCCTTCCCTCACATATGTGCACAGCCTGCAGTGAAAACAAGCAAAATGTGCACACATTTGGCCCCTGTGGGTTCAGGAAAGAAGGTTTGGTTCTCTTGCTGACATCTTTCCTGATTTGAGGTTCCTCCTAAAGTCTACCAATGCTTTTGAAACAAGGCTATCACATTCATTTCCTTGCTCATATTTTGCATTTTTTCCAGGGGCATTGATAATAAAAGTCATAGAGGGAAAAAATATGGTTTGCAAAGAAATATTTTAAAATAGTGGGGTTGGCTCAGTGTATGTGGTTAGTGGGTATGGCTTAAAAATAAACAAAATCCTATGCCATTTCACAAAAACACATCAAGAGCCCAGTTCTGATATAATCTATGCCATCCTGAAATAAGTCAATAAATAAAAAGGCAATGACATTTTTAACCACATATGCTAACTAGGTCATCTAATAATGATGACATGATCCCAGCCATGCAAGGGTATCATCTACTCATTATGATTCAAGTTATGGTCGATGACATTGATATAACTTAGAGGAGTATAAGATAGAGGGAATATTTCATAGTAAATAGACCAAGAATGATTCCCCTTGGAATAGTAAAGGTACAAATTGCTTTAGTTTTCATTTCCATGGTGCTAAATTTGTATTTCATGTGAGGGCTTATAATTGATGACTGCTTACTTGTCTGGGTAAAAAGGGATAAAAAAATAGATTATGATTGTCAAGGTTGTTTGTGTTAGTAGCTAAAATGGTAAGCAGCACCCTGAAGTCTTTGCAAACAGCACACAAATATTTTTTTTTCTTTCTAAGGAAAACAAGAATGGGTTCAACAAAGACTCTCAAACCAAAATACCCTGTATCTTCCATCTGACATGGTTCACAGTTTTTCCTGGTACAATGATTATATCAACTAAAAGTAAAACAAATTTCAGTGCTTCCATCCAGTATCAGGCCTAGATTTTCTTAAGGGTTTTGCAGGATTGGAATTATTTTCTTTCTTTTTTTTTAAGAACACAAAATACCTGCAGTTGTTCTACATTTTGATATTCTCTTTTCAAATAGTTCCTGAAGTTGGCTAACAAAAATATCTCAGTGTTTCTATACTTAGTAAATAATTTAAAATTCATAATAATTACTTCCATTTGTCAAATTCTCCTCTTCCCCAAATTCCTAATTACCTCTTATTATCATAGATGGTCCTAAATCTAAATTTCTCTTGATGTGTTATAGGTACTATTATGTCTTAGTTCTGAGAATAATTCATTACCATTCAATGTTTTGAAGTATTAATTTGTATAAGCAAAGGGTCAATCACATTCAGTTAAGAAAAATAAGAAACTATTGTTCTAGTGAGTATTTATTTTGGTCCTTAACCACACAAGGTGTGTGCGTGTGTATAAGTGTGTGTTTCAGTGTGAGTGTGAACTAAAAACCTGACAAATCCTGATTTGTCCAAATACCCAGTAGATTTGTGTCTCATTCACCATGAGAATGCTATCATTAAAGGGAAAAAAAGGTTAATTTTGAAAGTAACAATAAACTCAATAGTGATTTTTGTAAAATACAATAAAAATGAATGCTGTGGCCATGTCATGTTGACACAAATGTTATAAAGGTTTCTAAATGCTCAAGTTCAATGTCTGCACTTATTTCATTGCAGACCAGTAACAAAGTAGCAATGCCTTAGAACAGAGTACCTGGACACTAGGCACCCTCTAAATGTTTCTCAAATGGAAGGTATAGTATTCTGTTTTCAGAAAACTGGATTGAATATTATAGAAATACCTAAGTTTACTTTTCTGAAAGAAGATCAATATTTTCTCCTTCTGGCGTGCAAAAGTAGAGGCTGATAATTGAGATATACCTCGGTCTGGGGTAAGCAGGGTGAAAAAAATTAAGGTGGGTAGAATTTGAAAGAAGTAAGAGGTAGGCAAATTAGGGGGGCTGACTAGGCTTTGGTGACTATTTAAAATAGTAGGCCATGGATTGTATGGCAGTTTACTGACACCAGTAACAGATATTTACAGGAAAATCTTTTTTATTTATTCAATAATTTCCAACAGAGCTTTTATTTTTTTAACCACAAGTTTACTGTTATGTATTAGTTTGATTGACTGTCAGTGGCAATTAAATCACTGCTTAAACAAAAAGCTTATTTTTTCTCACATAGAACAACTCAAGGTTTAAAAAAAAAAAAAAAGTTCCTAGATTAGTTCAGTGGCTCAAAGATGTCTGTGCTGAGATTTCTGTGAACTTCTTTCCTTTTTCTCATGGTCACAAACTGATTGCCACAACTCCAGCTATCATAACTGCATGCCAGGTAGGGAGAAAAAGGAAGTGAAAAGGAAGAAGAGGGTGCCATTATCAGCAAAATAAATGACTTCAAATTATGTCATATTGGCCAGAACACATCAAATGGCACCTGTGAAGGTAAGGGAGGCTGGGAAATTTAGGTTTCTTTTAGCTGGACACATTGTTGACCTGAACCAAATCAAGCCTCCTATAACAAGAAAGAAGAGAAAGGAAATTGGGTACTATTTAGTACTAACTCTTTTGCAGGAACTCCACTAGATGTTTTGATTGCATGACCTCATTTCATATTCTCAATAACACTACAGAGTAGGTATTGTGATCCCTACTTACCACGTGGAAACACTGAGTTTCAGAGAATTTAAACGATGTGACAAGAGTCACCCAGGTTGTAAGTAGCAGAGCTGGCATTCAAACCTTGTGCTTTTCATTGTGGCAATCAGAGTTAGTCTGAATCTGCCTGATCTGAGATTAGGACCAAATTAGTTGGTGGAATTTTCCCCCTGATTTAACTTGTAGACACAATCCATTCACTCTGAGTTTCTTAATCTGAAATACAAAAATTTAGCAAGAATCACACGAAGCTCAATACTTTTTCTAAACTTTATTTTTAAAGAAGTTTTAGATTACAGACAAGTGACATTGAAAGTATAGTAGATTTACATATACCTCACCCCTTCTCCCTCTCACATTTTCCCCTATTAATAAAATCTTACATTAGTGTGGTACATTTGTCACAATTGATGACCTAATATTAAAGCATTGAAGCATTATAACCATGGTCTATAGTTTACATTATGGTTGACACTTTGCATTGTACAATTTTATAGGTTTTCACAAAATGTGTAATAGTCTGTATCCGTCATTGCAATATCAAACAGAACAATTCCAACGCCTTAAAAATCCCTTTGTTCCACCTATTCTTCCCTTGCTTGTCCCTCAGAACCTCTGGTAACTGCTTTTTTTATATTAATGTTACAAGTTCTTCTGTTACTGCAATAATAATAAGTTTACTTTGGTCCATGGTTGCATTCCCCACTTATGTTTGTTCAATCCTCAGTCTTGAAGATTTGGGGATGATGTTGCCCACAATGCCTCAGACTGAGAGGGGGTTTAGCTCTTATGTGGCAGATGGAAGGAACAGTTTTGCTTGCAGTTGTAGATACTCTTTGCTTTTTGGGATGGGGGTTGTCCATCATAATCATTTTGTTAGTTGTCCTGGGTTAGTCCAATGAACTGGAGAGTAGGTGTTGGCTGCAACTCTGCTGAGATTCAGGGCTCAACCAACATATGAATAGACTGAGGAGTTAAGTCTCTGACATATATTTAATGGGTATGGTGCTAATTATAGGTTCAAATAAAAGGAGTAAAAGAATCACATGTAGGAAAATTATAAATGACTCTAACATTGTTACATTGGAGAAATTGGTTATCATACATTCCTAGTAAGGTCCACCTACAGGGTGCTGATTCCATGGTGCTGTGTGCCTTGCCTATATATCTAGATGTCTCTAGAGCCCTCAAGAGCACCCCTGTTTGAGGCTTTTTATTTACTGTAGCAGTCAGTGAGATCCTCCTGAGATGTACATAAGTGTAACCTCTGGAATGACCTCCCAACTCACTTTGAAATCTCTTAGTCATAAAAATAAAACTCTTTTTCATTTAAATTTTCCCCCTTTTGGTCAAGGTCTTTTTCCAAATGCATCACAGTGCTTGTAAATAATCCCTCAGTGTCAGGGAGGCTCATTTCTGGGAGTCATGTCCCACACCCGGGGGAAGGTAGTGAGTTTATTTGCCAAGTTTGGCATTGAGAGAGGGCACATTTCAGTAACAAGGAAGTTTTCAGGAGGTAACTTTTAGGCAATAGATATTATTAGGCTAAGTTTCAATTTAACAAGAATAAGGTTCATAAGTACAACCATTAATATCAAGGGCTTGGTGTATTGGTCTGTTTTCTTTTATTAGACACTGCCTATATACTCTAGAGATTTTTGCCACTCTATTAGAGAATGTAGCAGGACTCCCCAGGATGGTAATTTAATATTTTGTTCGTTATCATGTGGGTCTCCACCCATTGAGATAATACCCTATGACCACATGAACACATTCACATTCCATAGAAGCATTCCCCTGGTGCACCCTTACCCACACATCCCCCACCACTACCAATACCCTGCACTACTTACACTCCCCTGCCATAGTTGCCAAAAGAACACTCCCACAATTGTATTCTCAACCACAGTCCTCTACCTCCCCAGAGTTCACCTGTTCCTTCCTTCAGCTCTCCCCCAGCTCTATGGATAGCTGAATACACCCACCCAACGCTGTTCACACCCTCCAGCATTGTCAAACCCATTCACATCACTGCAACACCATCACCCCCATCCACTACCAAACCTCCCCTATCCACCTTATCATAGATTCTGCCCATTCTCTACTACCTTTCTATCTCCTGTTAACCTATCTTCCAGACTCTACCTTTGTGAGTCTTCTCAATATCCTTAGTTCATATCAGTGATATCATGCAATATTTGTCCTTTAGTGACTGGCTTACTTTGCATCAACATAAGGTCTTCGAGATTCATCCATGTTGCCACATGTGTCAATACTTCATCCCTTCTTACAGCTGAATAATATTCCATTGTATGTATATACCGCATTTTGTTTATCCATTCATCCATTAATGGACACTTGGGCTGCTTCCAACTTTTGGCAATTGTGAATAATGCCACGATGAGCATTGGTGCGTATATATTTGTTCATGCCCTGGCTTTCAATTCTCCTGGATATATTCCTAGTAGAAGGATTGCCAGATCTTATGGCAATTCTATACTTAGCTTCCTGAAGAACTGCCAAGCCATCCTCCATAGTGGCTGCACCATTTTACATTCCCACTAGTGGTGGATGAGTGTTCCTATTCCTCCACATTCTCTCCAACAATTTTAGCTGCCTGTTTTTTTAATAGCAGCCAGTCTAATAGGTGTAAGATGATATCTCATTGTAGTTTTGATTTACATTTCCCTAATAGCTAGTGATGTTGAGCATCTTTTCATGTGTTTTAGCCACTTGTATTCCTCTTTGGAAAAGTGTCTATCAAATCTCTTGCTCATTTTTTAAATAAGTTGTCTTTTTATTTTCAAGATGTAGGATTTCTTTATATATGCTGGATATTAGGCCCTTATCATATTGGTGGTTCCCAAATATTTTCTCCCATTGAGTAGGCTGCCTTTCTACTTTCTTGACAAACTTCTTAGAAGCCCAAAAGTTTTTAATTTTGAAGAGGTCCCATTTTTTTTCTTTTATTGCTCATGCTTTGGGTATAAAGTTTATGAAACCATTTCCTACTGCCAGATCTTGTAGATGCTTCCCTATATTATCTTCTAGGAGCTTTATGGCCTTGGCTCTTATGTTTATGTCTTTGATCCATCTTGAGTTAATTTTTGTGTAGGGCATGAGAGGGTGATCCTGTTTTATTCTTCTGGATATGAATATCCAGTTCTCCCAGCACCATTTGTTGAAAAGGAGATTCTGTCCCAGTTGAGTGGGCTTGGTGGCCTTGTCGAATATCAGTTGACCAAATATACTTGGATCTATATCTGAACTCTCAATTCAGTTCCATTGGTCAGTATGTCTATCCTTGTGTCAATACCATACATTTTTGACCACTATAGCTTTGAAGAATGCTTTAAAGTCAGGTGGCATGATCCTCCAATTTTGATTTTCCTTTTCAAGTTATTTTTTGCTATTCAGGATCCCTTACTCTTCCAAATAATTTGGTAATTGGCTTTTCAAGTTCAGTAAAATATGGGGTTGGAATTTTTATTGCTATTGCTATTGCATTGAATATGTAAATCAATTTAGGTAGGATAGACATCTTTTTTTTTATTTTTTTTGAGAGGATCTGAGGGAAAAAAAATTTTTTTTAATCAAACAATATGTTACACAATATATTTGGTTCGTAGTAACACATTCATACAGTATTTGCCCTTTTGTGTCTGGCTTGTTTCACTCAACGTAATGTCCTCCAGGTTCATCCATGTTGCCATATGCTTTACGACTTCATTTCTTCTTACAGCTGCATAATATTCCATCGTGTGAATAGACCACAATTTGTTTATCCATTCATCTGTTGATGGACACCTGGGTTGTTTCCAACTTTTGGCAATGGTGAATAATGTTGCTATGAACATCAGTGTGCAGATGTCTGTTTGTGTCAATGCTCTCAATTCTTCTGGGTATATACCCAGTAGTGGTATTGCAGGGTCACGTGGCAAATCTATATTCAACTTCTTTAGGAACTGCCAAACAGTCCTCCATAGTGGTTGTACCATTCTGCATTCCCACCAACAGTGAAGAAGTGTTCCTATCTCTCCACATCCTCTCCAACACTTGTAGTTCTCTGTCTTTTTAATACTGGCCATTCTGATAGGTGTGAAATGATATCTCATTGTAGTTTTGATATGCATTTCCCTAATCATGAGTGATGTTGAGCATTTCTTCATGTGTTTTTTTGCCATTTGTATTTCTTCTTTGGAGAAATGTCTATTCAAGTCTTTCGCCCATTTTTTAATTGGGTCGTTTGTCTTTTTATTGTTGAGTTGTAACATCTCTTTATATATCCTGGATATTAAACCCTTATCAGACATGTGATTTCCAAATATTTTTTCCCATTGAGTTTGCTGCCTTTTCACCCTTCTGACAAAGTCCTGTGAGGTGCAAAAGTGTTTAATTTTGAGGAGGTCCCATTTATCTATTTTTTTCTTTTGTTGCACATGCTTTGGATGTAGGTCCAAGAAACCACCACCTACTACAAGGTCTTGAAGATGTTTCCCTACATTTTCTTCTAGTAGTTTTATGGTCCTGGCTTTTATATTTAGATCTTTGATCCATTTTGAGTTGATTCTTGTATAGGGAGTGAGATAGGGCTCCTCTTTCATTCTTTTGGTTATAGATATCCAGTTCTCCCAACACCATTTGTTGAAGAGACTGTTTTTTCCCATTAGCGTGGGCTTGGTAGGTTTGTCAAAAACCAGTTGACCGTATAGGTGAGGGTATATTTCTGGGTTCTCAATTCTAGTCCACTGATCGATGTGTCTCTCTTTATGCCAGTACCATGCTGTTTTGACCACTGTAGCTTTGTAATATGTTTCAAGGTCAGGCAGTGAAATTCCTCCCACATTGCTCTTCTTTTTTAGAATGCTTTTGGCTATTCAGGTGCACTTACCCTTCCAGATGAATTTGGTAATTGCCTTCTCTAATTCTGTAAAGTAAGCTGTTGGGATTTTGATTGGTATTGCATTGAATCTATAAATCAGTTTGGGCAAGATTGACATCTTCACGATATTTATTCTTCCAATCCATGAACACGGAATGTCTTTCCATTTGTTTAGGTCTTTTTAAATTTCTTTTAGC
>JAQZBX010056387.1:0-18204 GCA_029593785.1 Cabassous unicinctus
GGAAGCGAACCCAGGGCCTCTCATATGGTAAACGGGTGCTCTACCCATTGCGCCACACCCGCTTCCTGCCGTGAGGTTGCTGCATCAGCCCACCGCACCGCTCAGGCCGGCGTGCCCTCACAAGGAGGCCTCGGGACGCGAACCCGGGCCTCCCATATGGTAAACGGGGGCTCTATCCACTGAGCCACACCCGCTTCCCCCCAATAACTTCTTAATGTATTCAATATATACTTTGATGGTTGGGGTTTCATTAGCCTCACTTGTGAGATTGTGCTTTGGGCTACTCTGAGGTTTAGTTTTTTATTTCAATCGTTTTACCAAATGTACAAAGGATCCTTTTGCTTTTATTGCATTTATGAAACTTAATTTGTTGTCTTAGGATCTTCCAAATTGGGACCATCCACCCCTCCCCACTCCCCACACCCAGGCAAGACCATATTTCAGTTATTTGATCACAGTGAAAAAGAAAACAAGAGACTGACAAACTGAGGCAGGTTAAAGGATTTCATTCATTCTTCATTCCCAGTTAATTACAGGCCAGGTTTTGCCTGCAGTGCTTCATCCGTCTACCTGAAGGTGAGTTTTCCATTTTTCAAACAGCCGTAGGAACCAGAGTGGGTGTAAATGATGGGCCATTTTTGCTAAGGTGGCCAACATAGGGAGGATTAGTTGTTGCCGGCCCTCTACAGGTGCAAGCCAGAGACTGTTGGGGAAGAAGGTTTCTGCTCCTTTTATTGTATCATGCTAGGCAGAAATCAAAGGCCCATGGTGATATCCTGTCACATTCTTCTTTTACTTTATTTAGATATGAATAGATTTCTCCCCAAGTCTTGTACAGAGATTTTTAAGTATATCAAAAGAGCCAGCTAACATGATTTTCGAACAAAAACAACTTTTAAGAGGGGACTGTATTACAGAAAAAGGTACCCAGTGACCTTGGCACACCTGGCCTTAGGAACAAGTCACAGCCTATTCATCTCATCGGCTTCCTGGGAGAAAGAAAAATCTTTAGGTGACCTTGTTAGGCTGTCTTAAGCTCAGGAAGGGGATTTTCCTGAGAGGGTCCTATGAACATCTGTATATGGCGTCAGGAAAATCTGTTAACATTGATGTTTTGATACTGAGCTGGGAAGCACTTTATCAGTACCTCTTGCATTAAAGTGATTTATGTTCGTGTATTGGTGTTAAACTGTGAGCTCCTTGAGGGCAGAATTCAGAGATGATTTATTTGTATATGCCCAGAAGCCAGCATAGCTCCTGACTAGGGTTAGCAGGTTTAGCGAAAATTAAAAAAAAAACATGCTTATATTAAAAAAGTATTTATCTGAAATGCAAATTTAACTGGGTGTCTTATATATAATCTGGCAACTCTAGTTGATAAATATTGCTGAGTGAGTGAAGGAATGGAATGGAAAAATAAACCAGTAAAAACTTGGATTGATAGTACAAACGATATTCATCTAAGTTATGCCTCACAAAATAACAAAATTGTGTCCGATTAACATTCTTCCTTTTAAAATCCAATGGGCTGGCTTTATCTCAAGATGCATTTTCTCTCCCTGCATTGTCAGCCACATTTACTCAGTGTCAACGTGGGAAGAATACTAATCTCCTATTAATGTAGGTGTTTTGTTCCAACAATTTTATATCTTAATTCCACACACTTTTGATTTATTATGTTTGCCTAATCGTTTATTAGTGTGTACCAGTTGTACAAGAAAATTGACATTGGATGGTGTGTGAGGTTCAGTCATTCTGAAGAACCATCATCTTTGTATCTTCCTTTAAAATTGCCAGAATTGTGCTTTTACTCCAGCCGAACCCTGGGGTTTTGGGTAAAGTCATTCACCTTGATTAAACCATCAGGACCAATTCTGTTTTGGGAAAAAATACATATCTTGGGTTAGTTCATTTAACATAATTAAGCGTTAAGAAAGACAATATGTAAACAACTCTCTCTCCTAATTAACTCTGCTGCAGCTCCTGCTCTTACCACCCTCTATCTCTGAAGCTGGGACTGTCTTCTTCTCTTCCTTTACTCCTACTTACTGGTTCTCAAATTTGAGCATGACTCACGTCACCTGGAGGGCTTGCAAAGACAGAGATTTCTGGTCCCAGGAAATTGCATTTCTTGTATGTTCACAGGTGCTGCTGCCGCTGCCAGTGGGGATCACTGGCCAACACCTTTCTTTCCCTGTACCTTCCTCTTCTCTTTCAGATCCGTATTTCTTGTTCTTCACAATATTTCTCTGTTCCCAGAGCAGCATAATAGTGCCCTCACTATATCATGGCTCAGGGTCCTGTGCCATTTGATTCTCCTGTATTCTTTCACCCCTTGATTGGTAAAAATTTACTCACACTTCCTGTTCAATGTAGTTTAGCATTCGGCTGACGTGCGATGCAGAGATCTCCCCGTCCACTTCGGCAATATATGTGTAGAGAAACTGGAAGGTGCTGAAAGGGATTCGGGGAGGTCCACCATCATGATCAGATGATAAAACTTCACATACTATCTTGAGGGTTTTGGCAATGGTCTATAAAATCATACAATAAAATGAAAAAAAAAAGGTCACTGTTTCAGGCTAAATTCCTGAGATCAGTTTAGATACCAAAAAGCAAACAAAAATATTGTTCTCATAAAATGAAGTGGGAATGATGTAATATTCTGGAAAGGTTGGACTCTTTATACCCAAATGCCATTTAATTCAATCTAAAAAAATATCGAGTACTTGCTGGAAACTTTTTTCTCTTTCCTTTCTTGCTTGGAGGGATACTCTCAGGAATTTATACTTTGAAATGTTTGTTACCTCAATCAGAATAACCTCACTCAAGGAGAGGAATTTGCTTTTACATTCTATAATTAGAACTATTTTTTATTATTGTTGCCCTCCGAACTTATCTCTAAAGGTTCCGAGGTAGCTTATATACTCCAGCGAGATCCTTGGAGCAATGCTAAAGTGAGAGAGGAGGAGACAGGAGAAGGGTTGTGTCCCGAGGAAGACAGGAGTCCCAGGTGCAGGGAAAATGATATTGAGCATTAAGATAAAATCCACTTTTCTAGAACATTTGAATCCATCTAACGAGAGCCAAACAGTACTTTATACATCATAATACTAATCCTGTAATTGCTGTGGAAAATTAGTAGATGGTGAATGCCGGAAGTTTTCGTGGAAGGGTTGATATAGAAGCAAACACTCCTTACAATGGAACTTGAACATTAAATGATCAGGTTCAGAACTGAGGTTTTACTCTACCTGTGTCTTTAAATAAGCCTGCCCTTCAAATAAATTTCACAAGTGAGAGAAGTGAAACGATGGGATAAGGGAAAGAAATGTTTAGTTCTGAAATTGCAAAAATAGGTTAGCATATATATCCTAATGGTTTATGAAAAGAGAAGACGTGCAGATCATCTTTCCAGACCCTCCAAGGATCAGTGAAAAATTAGTCCCGTGGGTGAACTGGGGTGACCAGGTGAATGAACAAGCAGCCGCTGAAGCTCCCTAAGTGCCCGGCCAGGGCTGCTCTTCCACTGCAATTGTTACTGGATGGTTCTTCTCTCGGCGGCTCCCTGAATATGACTGCCTAGATGATGCTTCTTTAATTGTGGTGTGCGTTACCCAGGGGCGTAAGTCTGTGTGTCAGGAAGTTTATGAGGGCACTGGGATAATTTCCTGGAGTGACAGTTTTACTTGATGGCAAGCAATTGAAACATTATTTGCATATTTGAACAGTTATTTTATAACATAGAATCTTCAATGTACAGAATCCTAAAATGATGAGCCACAAGGTGGGAAGACCAGCGTGCATGAGGCTGGGTAAGTGTCTGTAAGTGAGGATGGGGTGGAGTCAGCATGATAATGGCTTTGGGTAGATTTGCAAGCATGGGTATGTGCACTGAACTCCATCATTTCCATCCACAGTTCATCCTCCCTGCTTCTTTTTAAAAGAACTGCTCCCCTACTGCCTTTTTTCTATTGTCCTCTTCCAGCAGTCTCATCTATATTGGATTTCTTTCTACCCCAATCACCATCTTTTATTGGTTATTTGAATAACATACATTGACATTATTTTGCCCTAATCAGACTGTAAAAAGGTTTTGCACACAGTGAATACTTAATAAATGAACAAATGGATAAAGAACTTTTTGGGCTGGAGCTTTTTGGTAAAGCTAAACAAATTTAAAGCAAACAGATCTGCATTCTCGTGCACAAGATATTTGGTCAGATAGGGAGCCACTTCATTGAGATAGCCTTTAAGGATCTTATAAGCCTCATTTTCAAACTCAGAAAGCCCCAAATGTAAATTATGTGCTAACAAAATATGTCATTCCTTCCAGTCAGCACAATTTATATGCAAAATCTCTTCCTTTTATATAATCAGTCCCAGTGGAAAAGGAGGTGGCATAGTCCAGTCTAGAGGAAGGAATGCTGAAAGGGAAAAGAAACAAGGGTCTGCATGCCACAACATTTTGGATCATGTGTTCTAGACCCAGAGATCTCAAGACTGGAGTAAAGGTACTTGCTACCTAAAATTCCTGCCATTAATGTCTTTGCAAGGAGGGAACTGGCTTTTCTAGATGGCAGAGATCATGGCTAGCTAATGAGTTGGCAAAGGAGGAAGGGGATTCCAGGACTTGCCTCTAAGGACATATATGCAAGGCCTCTACCAGATGAAGACATCCTGACCAACCCCTTATTTAAGTTCCCAGCCAAAGCTCAACACGAAACAAATGACTATAAGAGGGATTAGTTCCTGGATGCACAAGGCACCTTTTACAGACTTGACCTCCAGGCTGACCTCATCTATGGGTATTCTTTGACATAAGGATGGCAAAGTCAGACATCTCAGGACCTCTCAGAATTGCGGGGATCCACTGTTATCAAGAGCTAGGCCTGAGGATGTGTCAGTAGAACCAGAGAAGGGTTAGAATGTTAGAAGTAAATGTCATGTACTCTCTAATCCAACCTCCTTGTTTTAGAGGGAAAGCAGAAAGATACACTTCATGTCATGGTTTCCCCTCACCAATCTGGGAGGCAGTCATGTCAAAGTAAACCTAGCACCTGTACTGTGGGCTAAGCAGAGGGTGGGTTGGAGTTTGGCTTCCCAAAGTAATTCTAGGTTACTGTGAGGTATCGGGACAAGGGGAGGACTCAGACATCGCACACGGTGATGAGGGGCTGTGGAGTAGACCACCTAAGCCAGGGACTAGATAAAGACGACCGGGCAGAGACTCAAGAGGCCCTGAGCACCAATGAGAACTGAGATGAGCCGGAGGGGAACATCACTATGCTGTGATCAATCCAAGAGAGACTAGACCAAGCACTTAAGTTGCAAGCACCTAGCAATCCGACAGACAGGGTTATCACCATGGAGCCTAGAGGTACCAGAGAAGACCAATGGCTGTTTCCCTACACACTAAACTGTAGGGAGAAGAAATCTGAGAGATTAGGCAATTGATCTGAAGGCTGTTCCAATTATTACATCAGGCTAAAATTCCTAGAAACAAGTTATTTTCTTACTCTATGTTTTGTAAGTGGGAGCTCCTAAGGAAGATCAGAATTAGTTACAGATAAAATAAATGTACATTCCCTCCACTGAACATCTGAATGTGGTGTGAATAAATTTGTGATCCTATGAAAATTTAATAAAATTTTATAAAAAATAAAATTTTGTGTCAATTTTTAAATTTTCCCTCCTGCAATTTCCCACAATCCTTGGAGCTATTTCCAAAGAAGTGAGATCAGTGTTGATTGGCAGCTCAGCTACCCTTGCTGCATTTTCCTTTCCTCTTTGGAGGCTACTAATTTATTCATTAGGTAATGTTGCTATAAAGGACAATGAAAAAATATATAAATGGCCTCTCCTCTCCTTCTCTGTAAAGAAACAATTATGATGAAAGTTGCAGGAGAAACCCATAGGAAAAGTTGGATTGTAGAATTTCCGGTAAATTTTTCAGAAGCAAAAATGTCAAATATGCATTCTAATCATATTTAAGAAAAAAGAACAAGATCATATTTAGATATGTTGAATGATTCAAACTACCTTTTCATACCATTTGGTTTTGGCAGAGGCAATGATTTTTCTCATTAATTTTTACACTTGTGTGTATTTCAAGGGTTTTTTAAAAGTCATATTTCTGATTCATTTTCATTTAAGTTATAACAATGTTTAACAAGAGTGAGTCCATGTATAAGAAGATACCTAAATTTTTGTTCAAAATATATATACATAAGTTTATATATATTATATGAAAACTGATTTCAGCATCTTTTCCTTAAAAACAGTCAAATGGCTTTTCCAATTGTAGGCCAAATCAAATTGGAAAAAGCATGAATTTATATGAATATTGTACATCCGTGGTGATGTCATGACTATAAGTCTAAAAACAGCCTCATCTTTCTTGCTTTCTCATCTCTGATTTTTGTGTCTAATTATAGTTATTAAATTGCCATTTTCTATAAGGCTGCATCTCTTTGTAAAAGTCTCTATTGGTATGTCTTCTAGGTGTGTGGGTAGAAAACCTCATTCTGTAGCTGTCTCTTGCTTATCTCTAGGACGATGAATGGAGGGAATAAAGTGGTAATGGAAATAAATGAATACAGTGATTAAAATTCACAAACAATCCAAAAGCCACATTTTAGTCAACATTTCCCCAAAGCCATTTCCCCTGCTCTCTCCTAATCCCTGTTTCTAGCTGACAAGCACAGAAATGACTAATTCAGAGAGAGAGAGAGAAGACAAGAAACCTGGATAAGGCACAGGGCCACTGGTCATCAGCCCTAGAGAACTGACAGTGTGTATAGATGTACAAACTCTCCAGGCCGAGAGAGATAAAGCCATCTTACAACTCCAAGAGAACTGCAAGCAAGGGCTAAAAACTTCAGCCACTCAATCTCCTCCGTGAAGCGACCCACGTTCATCACACTGTTAAACAGATCTGTTGGGAGACTCAGCACCTTCCACATCTGGGCGAGCTCATCTGCGTGGATGATCAGTCTGCCACCAACCTGCAGGGCAGGGAGAAGACAGAACACAGAATGAGGGAAATTTCTTCCCCTGAGAAACATTTGTCCAGCAAGGCCCCATGTTCTCCCAGCACACAGCAAGGAGTTGTCAGGAAGGTAAAAGAGGACTTTTACTTTTGGCAGTTTTCTTTGCAAGGGGAGAAAAATATTCAGCCTAGTGAGGAGCATGCTGAGAGATGATTGAACAATTTTTAACTTCAGATATCACAACCATGGTAAAAATAGATATTTATATTGCATTTTACATTTTTTCGGATGCTTTTATTATCCGCTCTTTTAGCCCTAGGTTATCTCTCTAAGGCAGATAGGACAGCGTGAAGGCAAAACCAAGGGGCACAGGACTTGTCTGAGACCACTAATTAGCAGTGAAACTAGGACTAGACGTTAGGTATCTTGCTTCCAGACTCCATTAAGTTCCTGGCACTAGATCTTACATGCATCCCTCATATTTCCTGGGAACTGACTGAACCTCAAGCTTTCTCAAGCCAGGCCTCCTTATCCATTCTGGGCAGCTCCCAGGATGATTTGGCTGTGAAGAGAGCCAGGGCTAGGTGGGGAACTGCAATATGCCCCTCCACAAATTATGATTGGCATCACATTATGGCCTTGATCAGTAGGGAAGACACTGTGGGCTTGTACTTTTCTAGAGGGGAGGGATTAGCACTGCACTGAGTCCTTGGACACTCTGCCAGCTTCTAGAATTCTGGGGATGACCCCACTGATAACACGGCATGGGGTAGTCTACAACCTCTTTCAGGATGATTCCTATTTCCCCAAGGGAAGAGTTACTTTGAGTCCATGGGTTAGTGAATTTTAGGATGGTGCTAGTGGCCAGCTGACTGGCAGGGGGACAGGAAGCTTTTGTCTGGACACACCCACTTCATCATTGTCCCCACATTCCCCCTTGATGCTGCAATGTGGTCCTTACCCGAGAATGCAGGATCTTTAATAGCTCAGGTGTGAGCTCTGCCCAGTTAGACAGAGCAACTCGCTCAGACCGCTCTCTCACTGGTGGAATCTCTCCACGGGACATGGCCCCAAAATAACTACAAGAAAAAAAGTTAGGGAAGGGGTGGGAAGAGCATCCTTTACTACAGTGGCTGCTTTAGGAACCTCCTTTTTGAAAAAAAAAATTTTTTTGAGGGAAGTGGGTAGGGGGAAAAAACTAACTTTTAAAAAAGCAACTTCTATGTGCCAGACATTGTGTTTAGTTCATTTGAGAGGGAAAGCCCAGATGTTACTTTCCATGCTTAAGGTATAGAGAAGGCTTAGGGGATGAAAAAGATTTGCTCCTGTCTAAGGATGAGGAATAACCAACAAAAATTTAGTATGGAATTCCCCGGAGCATATTGGATCAGGGTTCTCCCCCACCCCTCTCTCCTAAGCATATGTCTTATAAGTAATAACATATACATATAATATATACAAAAATGGGAGAGAAAAACCAAATCACTTGTTACTTTTAATTCCCCACTGCCTTTTACAGAGGAAGAATCCTAATATCTAGAGGATTTTTAAAAAAATACAAAATCTTTATGCTTATTATAGTGGCCGTTGACATCTTTAAAGTCAGTATCAGGTAGTGGGTAGGGATATGCAATCTTGGAAGGAGAAGCTGAAAGAGAACTAACGTGCCCTGCATGAGAAAGAGAGATGGAGATGCTCTAGTGGGGAGCCAGGAAGGAGAGAGACTGGAGGTAGGAGTGAGGCTTGGGGCTTGAAGTTCCCAGGGAAGGAAGAAAAATTTGGCAGGGCAATAAGGGAGACTCAGGAAATAAGACAAGCCCAAGGATGATTTGAAATGACTTTAATATGTGGGATGTGTAAAGTAAAACCTTTATCTTCTCCTAAAATCTTCAGCAAAATCTGCCTGCTCACAGTGCTTTATGGAGTGAGATTTCTTTGGGGGCAATGTGGAAAAATGTGAGTCCTGTTTCAGGATTGGCATGAGATGAAAAGAGAATGCCTGCAGGATGGAATGGCCATGAGCAGTTGACAGGTCTGAATAGGGTGGAGAGTGCTCTTAGGTCATGCTCTCTTTTTTCATTGTAGTTAAATCCCAAACTGATTTTTCACGGGTGTCTAAAAAATTTATAGCCCATGATATAATATGGGAGCAAACAGGCTCCAACAGCAGAATGTTTTCTGCCATAAATGTCAGGGACAATATCAAGAAATGTCATTTTTCTTACTATAAAACAGCCGCACAAGCACAATAAAACAAGGTTTTAAACTATTGTATAGTATAAAACAAAGTCTGTATGATTATGCCAAAAGAAATTAGTCTTTGGAAGACGCTGAGGTTCAATCTCAGAGGTAATATATCAAGTTTAGAACGGAAAACTAAACAGGGCTCATTACTAGGTCACGCAGCCCTATTTGCGGCTCTTTATGAGTATTATTGGTTTGTCTTTTTATTTGTAAAAGCTTCGTCCTAATCCAGCCCAGGAGCATGAGAGCACTGGCACAGAGAGCCTAGAAGACTCCTCTTAGATTAAATTTTGTATCTTCTCAAAGGTATCACACCTTCTTCCCACCATCTGCTCCAGGCACCCATTCACAACTTCATGCTAAAGAATTCTCCTTTCCCCAACTCACCCACTCCCTCTCAACAGCCTTTCTTACTTCCCCTTTTCCACGGAAATGCTACTAAGGAGGTATTCATCAAGCAGTAAAGACAGCCTGAAAACGGTCCTGAAGGTCTAGTTAGCTCTGAACCCCTGCCACAAGCCTCAGTTCCCCAGTTTTAAGCAGACGAGTTTGTCTAAAAAGCAATTTCATAGCTGAGAGACTTTCTGTGTAAAGCTGTTTCAGCCCAGGCCAATAGACATTGTGGTAAAGCTGCGTCTGGAGGTCTCTCCTGAAAGGGGGCGCTTGTGTTTGAAGCACACTGTTTCTCACGGCCTGCGTTCCTGACCTCTTCGTTCTGCTTTGCCTCCTTTCTCCAGAACGGGGTGTGTACTTGTATGGACATTATTATGTTGAGGGAACACATCAAATCAAAGAAACAATAAAGAAAATAACAATAATCCCCCCACCGCCCCCCGACAAAAAGGTGTATCTGCTTGGGCGCCAGGATGAGTTTTAACAGCTGTGTAGGAAGGCGTCTCATTAAAGGAGTAAACCCAGGAGTGAACCAGCGTGGACAGATTCCACGCGATCCACCCCGCTGTCTCCTCGCTTGGCTCCCCTCGTGTGCACTGCTGCCATCTAGTGGTAATACAGGAGAACGAGGTCCTGGTTTATAACTGGAAAAGTTAGGCTAAACCTTGTAGAAGACTTAGAAAATTCCGAACCCTTCTTTGAGCTGGGACGGGGCAAAGAAGTGCAGAGATCGGGTAAGGTATGCCCGTGCCGGTGTGATATGGTATTTGCCCCAGGACACTATTTATTGCCCTGACTTCCTGTCGCTCAGCCTAGCACACTTAGGGAGGACATCCCATTCTCGCCCATTTTGCTTTATATATGGCTTTTAAAGCACCAAAGCAATGCTAGAGCTGAAAATCACAAAGATGATGCTAATCAGCCCCACTCTCTGACTTGAACCATCCCGCAGCCACGACGACCTTCCCTCCAATGTGAGGACTAGGCCTTGGAGCTGAGAAGGGTGTTGAAGGAGGAAAGGAAAAGGAACACTCACTCGGCAGCCCATTGGATGAGATCCTGTGGCTGGGTCCGGATCGCGGCTTTGGTAAACTGCTTCAGCAATTCCGGCAGCTCTGGTGGGATGCATATTTGCTTATCGGTCTGAGGCATTGATTGACTGACCTAATGGCAGAAAAAAAATAAAATAAAACAACATGGGAATCTAAATCATAAGAGGACAGGAATCCTGGACAGGGGGTCCAGGGGCTCCATATTGGGGAGTTCACTACTCCACTATTATTATACAACTACAAGGTTAGAAAGTAGAGGGAAAAAATTTTGTTGTAAATAATTCTATCCTTTATATAAAAATCACACAACACTTGTTCATTCAAAAAGTAGGTATGTTGGGTATATCCCTCCAGAATTTTTCCAATGTAATTATTTATGTGCTTGTATAAAACAAAAATGGGTCATACAAAACAGCTTATTTATGCAACAGTATATCATGAACGTCTTTCCAATAGGAGTCTCACCCAACTCCTATTGGCTGGATAACAGTTTTAAGCAAAATTTACTCTATGAATCCTCTATTATTTGGCATTTAGGTTATTGCCACTGAAAAATAATCAAAGGCAGCTCTCTGATGAACATTTCTCTTTATAGCTACATGTTCTTAATCTTAGAAAATTTGTACGTGCTCACTCGAAATAGTGCCAGGACAAATTGGGGGAAAACATGAAAATCCATAAATGGTGTATGATTCTATGAACAAATAAATGTCAGATTAAATGATTTAGTTTGTTTTTAGTAGAGAAGGCAGACGGGATGTTCTGAAAAGCCCTCCCTCTGCAAAATGCTTAGATCCTAGACAAACCTCAGCAAGCATACCTTTCAAATTGCCTTGCTAAGTTTGTAGGAGAGTGAGGGAAATCCTCAAGCGCCAAATAAAGTGAATAAGGCAGAAACCAGTGTGGTAAGGAAAAGAAGAAATGAGGGGTGACCTAGGTGCAAATATAGAAGGCAGGAACATGAAGCTTTGAGATAAATTGCCATGCAGGGAGGGAAGAGACCAGAGACCAGATCGTGGGTCCACAAAAAGGAAACAACTAAATGGAAGGACCCCCTACCTCCATAAAGCTGAGACCCTTCAAGGGACTATATGCTTAGTGAGAAAGGGTGGAACTGAAAATACCTATCCACTGGCAGGGGGAAGTGACACAGAAATCTGTTTCCATTGCGTTGTTCTTGTTGGGAGAAAAAAGAGTGTCCCAAGAATTTATAGCCACATACCAGGTCTAGGTTTTAAATTGATGGCATCAGCCTGGTTAGGAAATTCCAAGACAAGAAATTGGTGGTACCACATTACCTTTTATTTTATGTATGTCATTTTATTTTAGAGGAAGAGGAACATAAAGAAACTGATTAATTTTAGGCTTTGTAAAAAGTCAAGTATGCCTAGTAAAATTCAAGGGTAATCGCTAGATAATATAACCACCAAGCCAATAGAGAGGAGAAAAGGAATTTAAAAACCAAACAAAGCTCTCTGCCTAGAGGAGCCCACACCAAATCTTGGTGTGTATTTCTGTCTTTCCCATTTCTCAGCAAGCTCTGTTCTTTCCCCCCATTTCCCAAATAAATTTTTTACTGGCCTAAAAAAAAACACCAAAAAAAACAACTTTGATCAATCCAAAGTAAGGCAAGAAGGGGGAGGGGCATAGAAAAAGGATATATATATATATATCAGTAAAAATAAAAATAGTCTTTTATATGCCAGTTAAAATATAGAAATTATCAAACTGGATCTAAAAAAATCCAGCTCTAGGCACATCTTAAAAAAAACATAAGGACACAGAAAGACTGAAGATAAAAGGATATAAAGATAAATAGATAAATAATAAAAAGAAAGTTGTTGTGGATATGGTAACAGCAGACAAGAGACTTTAAAGCAAAATGTATTATTAGGAATAAAGAGGATTACTACATAATGATAAAAGGTTCAATTCATTAAGATAGAACAATTCTCAATGAGTATGCTACAGACATCAACATGGATGGATATCACAATGCTGGGTGAAAAAAAAGCAACATATTATTTAGTTACATACATATGTCATAACATTATAATGAAGAGCAAGGGCTGATGAACACAAATTCAGAATGGTGATTCCTCCTAGTGGGGAAGGGAAAGGGATGTGATCAGCGAGATGCAATAGGGACCTCAACACTATCAGTAACATGCTGGATGTGACTGCTTAGATGTTTGCTTCATTATTTTTATGCCTTTATTTCCATTATGCATTTCATACATAAAACAATGTATGAAATAATTCATACTTTCAAAAGAGTTACTACTGCAAGTTGATTGTAAAAAAAACTTTTTCAATCCATTTTATCTAGCAAAAGGTAGTGCCTTATTTTGCCCATATATATCCGGCATATATTTTGATAAGGTTTTCTAGTTGTGCGATTATTTGATTTCTATTCTTAAGGCTCAGATGGCCTCATGAAAATGAAAAGATGGCCCAATTCTAAGGTAAAGAGGCTTCTGTGACAACAGTAACAATAATAACCCTTAGTCAAAATAAAGCAATTTAAGGCAAAATCTTTACTTTATCTCATTGCCTCTTCTAACAATTGTCCTATGACTTCTCTTCATTTTTGGGAAAAGAATCTCTAGTAAGTTCTCCACACCCATTGTCTTTTCTCAAGGCTCAGTACTTTAACCCCTTGCAATTTTTTCCCATTCCTTTCATATCCTAGTGTTCTTTTAAAAGTCACCCATGACATCCTATTATCAATAATAGTAGTTTACATCAGTTAGCTTGTATGTGCCAGATACTGTGCTAAGTATTCTAAATATGTCTTCTAATTTAATCCTCAAAGTACCCCATTGATGTAGATAATATTATTATCACCATTTTACACACAGATGATGAAACCAAGACAGAAAGAATAAAACTTACGCAATGACATATAACTAATGAGACAGAGGCAGGATTTGAACACGTGCTGTCTGACATGGGAGGTGGCCTCATATACAATTTTCCCTTCTTTCTTGAGGCTCTCTTTTGATGATGCTTTAGTTTTCCAGCTGCTAAAGCAAATACCATACGTTGGGTTGGATTACCAACAGGAATTTATTGTCTCATGGTTTCAGAGGCTAGAAGGCTTGCTTTCTCCCGGGATCTTCTGGCTGGCCGGCAGTCTTGAGGTTCCTTGGCTTTTCCATCACATGAGAAGGGCATGGCAGTGTCTTCTCCTTTCTCTTCCGGGTTCCACTGACTCCCAGCTTCTGACTGCTCCCTGTGGCTTCTCTTTCTCTCTGTGCCCTTTCTCTATAAGGTCTCCAGTAATAAAAGTAATCCCATCCTGACTCACACCTTAACTGAAGTAACTTCATCAAAAGGTCCTATAGGAATGGATAAAGATTAAGAACATGTCTTTCTGGGATACATAGTTCCAAGCCACAACAGATGGCATAACACCATTCTTATTTTTCTATATTCCTCAGCACTCCTGTCTCTCTAACCCTTCTTTCTTCTTCCTCCTGCTAAGCAGGTGTTCTCCCCAAAGCTCAGCATTGTGAGTTTATGCTTTTCTACCACTCTTAGAGAGCTCATATCCTTCCATGGTTCCATCTACCACAAAACTGTGTTGGTTATCCTTGTATGTCCATCCTAATCTCTCACCTGTGCTTCCTTTCCTCACTTCCTCCTGCCTCCAGGACACATGCCACTAGAAGTCATTGTCTTCCAACTAAGCCCCCCTCCCAAATTCTTTCCTGAACATGATGCCACCATTCTTTCCGTATTTGCTATCAAAGACCTGGGGTAGTCCATTCTCTTCAACCTGTAGAAATTGTCACTAAATCCCATTGAAATTTCCTTTGAAATACATCTTCAATTCATCTCTTTCTATTTCCACTCCTTTTAGTCTGGTCCAGCTCCTCATCACCTACTGTGCAGGCACCTCTGTCTTGAGTCATTCTCTAGTTTATTCTGTCCAGTGTTTCCAGCTCTATCTTCTTCAGGTCAGGGAGCCATGTTCACAAAATGGCAATCATATCCTGACTTTCAAGGTCCTCCATGATTTATGTACATAATTTTAAATTATAAATTTTCTGCTACTGTTTATTACCACTACAGACTTCCAAAAGGTAGTTTTCTCTGGCCACTTTCCAAGAAATTATATATCCAAAGCTTAACACTTCCTCAGGCCTTATTAACATTACTTTATCCTGTCTTTCTTTGCCTCAATAATTCTAACCCACTTACTCGAAGTGCCTTCCCTGTTCTTGTCAATTCAAACCCTACAACACCTCCACGATTAATCTTAAGTCCACGCTACTGCATAAGGCCTTCCTAGAAGACTTGGGTATCATCTTTCTCAGACACCCCATAGTAAATATTGTTCATAGGACACATTTTACCATTTAATACCATTCTGCCTTTTATAACTCACTAAAGCCGAGCTTCCCACCAGTGGCCATGGCAGAATGGGTTACAGGTGTGCCCTGAGAGATTGAAGGCTGTAAATTTTTTATAATGATACAAAATTTACAACCATTTTATACCCATTCACAAATTTACAACAGTTGAATTTCTATTTGAATACTGTTTGGCTCAGTCAGTAAACTTCCAGATTTCAGTAGTTATTGTTTTTGTACTTTAGGAGTTACTATGCATAACACCTGCTGCCAGAGAAGTACTTGTATAGGGCCTACCCCTTTAGCCATCTGGTTAAAAGCATCTCCGTAAGTTTGATTTTGCTTCAATTGCAGTGATAATCCTTTTTTGCATATGTGTTTAAAACAGTGTTTCCTTTGATTTAATTTTCTCTCTTTTACACTATTTTCTCCCAAGAAAGAAGGTATACGATTTATTTTGTCATTATCATCACTTGTCCCTAATAAAACATAATTGATTTTGCTCAGTTTTTAAATTGTGACTTGGTTTATGTGTTTTATTATTGGCTTTTGATGTTAACAAATATCCAAAGTCTGATTCCTAATAGAATTTCATAATGACTTATTCTTTGTTTCCAGAAATAAAAACCAATGTTTGCTTCTAAAAACAAATAATAATGGAACATCATTTAATTGATTCAGTAAAAGGGACTGTAGTCAAAATATTTTGGCTATGAGTATAAGTAATATTTATATTTTGTGGAAAATTCAGAATTTTAATTATTAAAGTAAATGAAATTATTAAAGTAAATGAAAAAATTTCCATGATTTCCCCTTTTTTTACCAAATGCTTAATATTTCAAAAATTATGTGATTAATCTTAAAATATTCTTAAGGAAGTCAACAACAACTTTATATTCTTTTAAAAATGATTTATTACAGTTAGAAAGTTCTATAGCCCCTTAAGTATTTTAAATTTAAATTATTTCCTCATCTTAAAATAAAAATTAAATATTAGTATTTTTATTAAAAGCTACTATATTCCAATACTTTAAAAAATTCACAAGACATGTACAGTAGTCAGAAATGTAAATTTAAGTCACTTAGTAGGCAAAATAGTGAGGATTATTTCAAACTTGGATTTGTTTGCCCTGGTAATCCTTTTCTTTCTTAGCCTAAATAACTTGTGTGGAAAAGTTATCAAGTGAAAAAATGGTGCCAGGTAAATTATGCCATACTTATATTATGCAATTAAACAGTTTCTTATGAAAGTGGTGCTCAAAGCTTTTGGTTTCAGGACTCCTTTACATTCTTAAATATTACTGATGACCACAAAGAACTTTGGTTTATGTGGGTTATATCTATCAGTATTTGTTGTGTGAGAACTTTTACAAAATATATGTGTTTAAAATTAACAAATCGTTTACATGTTAACAGAAGTAACATTTTAAAAAATAAAAGATAAAGATATATATATATTTAAAAACAAACCTTCGTGAGAACAGTGGCATTGTTTTACATTTTCACAAATCTCTTTAATGTCTAGCTGAATAGAAAATGCCTACATTCTTATTCCTACTTTATTCAATCTGTAGTTTCTGGAAAACACTTCATACTCATGAGAAAGAGTTAAAAAGGCATATGATGTCTTGGTATTACTACAAAAAACATTTGTTCTGACCACATACATGCCTCCAAAAGCCTCGAGGACCCTGAGTTCTCTGGAATCACATATTGAAAACCACTGTTTTATGAAACTGTTTACAACAGTACCAGATTATACTCAAGAAGCTAATTAGAAGGTCACATAATTAAGAAATGAAGCCAAAATATTGCTTTTACTAACCTGTCTGGAAAATGACCAGGTAATGTTTGGGACCAAGTAAAGCAAAGGAAATAGAAAAAGGGCTACTCTGGAATAATACTATTAGAAGATGCATTGATGACACTCTCCACAAGACTAATTAATCAAAAATTTCTTTATAGACTGATGAATCTACAGATGTTAGTGACAGTGTTCAACTCAAAGCACTAATTAGAATCCCTGAGGGTTCTAAGAAAAGCGTAGAAGAATATAAGTTGTTCTGACAAAAAATATGAAAACAAACTGCTTGAGATAATGTATTTGCAGTAGTAACTAAATGCTTTAAAACAAATCACATTTTATGGCTATTAGGCAAGCACAGCAGTTTGTCCTGATGGTAAATCTGTAATGACAAGAAGGTGGAAAGGCTTTATAGCACATCTGTTTTCCCTGTTCTGAACTCCCTGAGATTCAAGTGAGACACTGCTTTAGTCACATAGAAGCACTTGTCTGTACATTTTCCTATACATGTGAATTCCACCTTAAAGGATATTATTAAAATCCAAGCCACGATGGTTCTGTTTTCAACTTTATGTTGAGAATCAGTCTCTGCTATTTCCTACCAAAGTACCTACCAAGGGAAAATCTTTTTTCCAGAGGTTAGGAGGTAAAAGAATTGAAAACCATGTCAATGATCCTTACATTGCTAAGTTGCTAAAGAAGAGTTTATTGTCTTTAAAAAATTTTTTTGATTTGCTTAATTGACATTTCTGAGTACCCTAATGAACTTAATAAAAAAAATCTCAAGGAATGTGTGAAAATATCATAAGGGATACTAGCAAATTTCATGGATTCAAAGGAAAAGTGAAGATAAAAGTAGTCCAGTGGGAAGTTTATCTGGTATTATAACAAATTCCAAAGAAGACTTTTAGAGAAACATGTTAAGTAACACATTATTTGGAAATTCTTGATGTGAAAAAGCTCAAGTGCATTAAAAATTCATTCACATTATCATAAGAAATTTGGCCTCATACTTCAATGAAAGAAAGAAGAGATCAAATTATACAAATTCTGGTTAAGAGTGAGAAAGAAGTTTCTGTCAATTGGAGAAAAAGCGATAAATACTCTTCTACCATTTTCTAAGACCCATCTGTGAGGAAAAATTTCTCACTGATGGTGACTTTAAAATTTTGAGGAAAACATTAGAAAAATTTGGTCAGGAATTGCATGTAGTTATTTCCACACAAAACATGATATAGAGAAAGCTCATGACAAGGAAGCAGCTTGATTTCTCTTTTTAAAATGTTTTCAAATGTGTGGAAGCTCTAGTCATTAAATATCTTCTCACTATTCTGTATTTTACTGTTTATCATTATGTTATA
>JAQZBX010056388.1:0-18200 GCA_029593785.1 Cabassous unicinctus
ACACAGAATAATTTGTGTTTTATATTTTGGTGATGTGGCCAGCCAGGAATCTACAATCACTCTTCCAGGATCAGTTAATCTCACCTTCCTGACCCCTGAGAGTGATGTCTACATTGGACATTTGAGGCAAAGGGGAATTTAAGTCAGTTGCCTGACATTTAAGCAGTCAGTCTGTGACAGGGTTCTTGGATCCTGTCTCCAGCCACTGACTCAGCCTAGTTGGAGATTTATCAGTTTCCACTGTGGAAATTTTAGGATCAAAAGTGTGTCCCGTGCTTGGGCCACCTCCATCGATTCTGCTCCACGAGAGTAGATGCTGCACACTCCCCTGCTCTCTGCTCCAGGTGCACTTTGTTCCGGATGCTGGAACCGTGGCTCAGATCGTCTACACCGATGACCAGGGCCGTCCCCCCCAGCAGGTGGTCTACACGGCAGATGGTGCCTCCTACACGTCAGTGGATGGTCCCGAGCACACGCTGGTTTACATCCATCCCGTGGAAGCAGCACAGGCACGTCACGCGTTGCTTGCTTGTCGTTTTCTGGTTCATGAATGAATTCACCCTTTACTTCTGTTTACTCTGCCGGTCACTATGCTGGTGGCTGGGGATACGGAAATGATTTGGGTAAGATAAATGTTCTCAAGGAGCTTACAGCCAGCGTGGCAGAGGAAGAGAGGGCTTATTTATTTAAATTAAATGCAACAAGGAGTTAGAGAGCACCAGCTCCGTATCAGCTCTTCTGCCCAGTGACCATGGACTAGATTACGGAAATGTTACGTTTCCTAAGCATCAAGAACCAGGCCAAAAACAGCCTGTGGTTCTGTATAGCTTAATCAAGATGGATTTGGGAAAGCATACAGATTATTTCAGTTAAATATGTAAGCAGAGGGTTGTAGCAGCTTATTAACTGCTGTATATTACTGATTTGTAGGACTGTAATAGAGAAAAAGGTGTTTGCTGGTAAAAGCTGTACAATTGTAGTAATTTTTTAAATTTTTTTGCCAGTGAATTGGAGTGTTAGTTTCCAAATCCATGATACAAATATTCCGCAATATGTAAATGTTAGTTTCTGTTGTTAGCACTTTACAAAGGTACAAAGTGCTTTGGAACATTTTATTGTAGGATCCAGGTCATAGCAATTTACCCTCATGCAGTATTGAATCAAGAGGCTCAAATCACTCCTAACAAGAAATGGGGCCACCTCGTGAAGGCCTTTCAAATCCATATAAAGACAAACTAGCCAAATAGAACAGTCCTTTTGGAATGTCTCTGCTTATTTTTAGTCCCTAACTATCTGAAAATAAGCTAAGATAGCTTATGTAAAGAATGTCCTGTGCCCAGCTTTTAGTCTATTATATGCTACTAAATGTCTGAATTATGATGATTTTTTGTGTGTCAAATCTAAGAAATCTGTCATTTGCTGAAATTCTCTTTAATATTCTTCTAGAATCAAAACTGAACCACAGTTCTTATTCCCTTAGATTTGCTAAAGACTTGAGCAAGTTAAAGTCCTTTAAAAGCTTTAGAAGAAAGAATATTTCTTCTGGATTGGAGAGATTAATCATGATGCTCAGACTAAAATAGTTTGAAAATTTTCCTTCTCTAATTAGCTTTGCTGCATCCTGACCCAAATTATTGTATATTTAAAATGATTATTTTTATTTATTATGATCTTAATGGCTCTATCCAAAAAGAGAACCTCTGGAACATTCAGTTGAATTTATTTTCCTTTTAATTTTCTTCCGATAATGATTGTGCTATTATATTTGAAGGAGCTGTAATCTTAGTGCATACATAATATTCTTGTATGTCTGTATAACTCCATCCATTTTCATTCATTCACAAATCTACTCCTGTGATATGTAGTGTTATGTGTGAGCGTATGTATCCTTGTTCACAGCGTGTCTTTTTCATTTTTGTGACATGCCTTTTTAAATTAGCTGTCACATTCAACCTCAGGAGAGGCTTTGCTTGAGAGTAAAAACCATGAAGTATGTTACATGTTTGCTTATAAAATCTCTTTGGAGCCATTTGAATGAAAGACTCTAGGTAAATGTTAGATTACTATCTTTTTCTCCTTTATTAATGAAGGATTATTACTAGCTGTGTTGGAAGTTACCTCTCCCAAGAATGGTGCTTAGCAGTAGTATAATTTTCCCTGTGTAGGCAAGCTGTCTGGAGCACTTTTGATAAACTTTTTTTTTCTTTCTTTCTTTCTTTCTCGCTCCTTTTTTTTTTCTTCCTAGACTCTGTTTACAGATCCAGGCCAGGTAGCTTATGTCCAACAGGATGCTACAGCTCAGCAGGTAAGGAATCACCTTTTTTTTTTGTAGTTTGGGGATAATAATGAATTTACAGCCCCCTGCATTGCTTCCCCTAACCCTCTGTACTCTACATTCTCTGGATATTTGTTTATATATTAAGAATGCTCTCCTGCTCCCTTAATAAAAACAAAATATAACGTAATGTAACCCTTACATACTCCAATCAGTATTCTTTGAAATAGCCTGGTAATAAAAAATATTTTGTAAGGGCAATTTAAAAATAAGCATATTAACAGAATATTGGTTCATGTCCCAAAGAATATTCCTGAGTTTTAAAAGTGTCATTTATTTATTAAAGATTTATTTAATTTATTTATTCTGCCCCCTCCTCGTTGTTTGTGCTTTGTGCTTGCTGTCTGCTCTCTGTGTCCATTCGTTGTGCACTCTCTGTGTCTGCTCGTCTTCTCTTTAGGAAGCACTAGGAACTGAACCCAGGACCCCCCCATGTGGGAGGGAGGTGCTGAACTGCTTGAACCACCTACACTCCCTGCTTTGTTGTGTTTCTCGTTGTGTTTCCTCATTGTGCCTTTTTGTTGCGTCATCTTGTTGCATCAGCTCGCTCTGTCAGCCTGTTGGGTCAGCTTGCTGTCTTGCTCATCTTCTCTAGGAGGCACTGGGAACTGAAACCGGGACCTCCCATGTGGTATGCTGGTTCCCAAATGCTTGAGCCACATCCACTTCCCCATTAATTTTTTAATTTGGAAACATTTGTGTACTTGTTTCAAATTTTTTTGTTTCTGGTTTTCTGGGTTTTTTTTTCCTTTTGGGTCCACTTTTAAATATCCTGAAACCACCCCCAAGTCCCACCAAGAAACATCCCTCATCACATTAAAATTTGGTAACTATTATTCCAGACATAAATATATTGAGAAAGATAAAATAGGCAGGGGAAAAAGGGACATCCTGCTCTAAATGCTGTTCTTTCAATACTTTTCACTGGAATTTGCTTGAAATTAGCAGAATAAAAAGAAATTGAAGTGTAACTAAAAGAGATTGGAACTATTTTTCCCTAACGCATGCTTCAGCTTCAACCCCATCCTGTCCATGGACTCCTGTGGAGATGAGGCGATGACGTGGAATTCCTCTCACTTCCTCAGCATCGTTTTGTCCTAGTTACATTATTATTGTAACCAACATATTTATGTTTGTTCAGTGATCACAGTTATTTATAATTTTGCTCCATTCTCGACTGACCTTCGGTTAGGTTTGGAGAACTCTTGAGTCTAAGTTTGATGTTTCTTCATTCCTTCTCTGTTGTAATGCCTGTGTGATTCTTTATCCTTGAGGTTTTTCTTTGAAGTCTAATGACTTCACCAGCATATGAGTCAGAATTTCCCAGGACAGGGTGTATCCTTTTAATGTGTAGGTTAAGGCATTATTTCATGAAACTTTTTGTCTATCAGATCTTTGGAAATCTTTGTTCCATTTGATTTGCTCACTTTTTCCAGAACGTGAGTGGTGCATATGTGACTCTTCTTTGCATCCCATTTCTCACATTTTCTCTACCATCATTGTTATGCCTGCTCATTTCCATTTTACTTGTGCAGTTTCCTTTGGCCTGTCCATCAGGCCACTTCACTTTATTTATTTATTTATTTATTTTTACTTTTTAATCAAATTATAACATCCTTCTAGAAAAGTGCAGTGATCTTAAGCAGATAGCTCAGTGATGTGCTATGAAGTGAACATGCCCTATAATCAACACCTCAATTAAGCAGTACATCATTATCAGTTCCAGAAGATGCCCTTATGCTCCTTCCCAATCACATCTCCTTCCCTTCTCCTCAAAAGGAAAAAGTACTCTCCTATCTGCTGGCACGTTAGATTAGTTTCCCAGGTTTTTGCAGTTTATGTAAATGGAATTATAGAGGTGGTTTCCATTTTGTTTGGCTTTTTTTGCTCAGCATTATGTTTAGGAGATTCATTCATGTTGTGGAGTGTAGCTGTAGGGTTTTTTCCTTCTTCTATTTTTATTGCTATGTAATACTCAATGTTATGAATATATTGCAATATAATTATCTGTTCCACTATTGATGGACCTTCAGGTTGCTTGCAGTTTTGTCTATTAAGAATAATTACTGCTATGGATACTTTTGTATATGTTTTACAGTGCCCATGTGCATGCATTCCTGTTGGGTGTATACTCAATGGTGAAATGGCTAGTTTATAAGTTATACATAGGCCCAACGTTTAATAAATAAAACAGAACCATTTTCTGAAGTGGTTGTTTTAGTCTGCTTGGCTGCTGAAAGCAATATACCAGAAATGGGTTTGGCTTTTACAATGGGGATTTATTGGCTTACAAGTTTACGGTTCCAAGGTTGAGAAAAATGTCCAAATCAAGGCATCATTAGGCAATGTTTTTTCCCCAAAGACTTGCTGCTGGCGATCCTGGACTCCTCTGTCACATGGCAAGGCACATTGCGGCTTCTGCAGGGCTCTCTCTTCTCTTCCTGGTCTCGTTGCTTTCAGCTTCTGACCTCCATGACTTTCTGTTTCTCTCTCTGAATTTCATTGTCTTATAAAGGACTCCAGTAAGAGGATTAAGACCCACCCTGGTTCACACTGTAACTGAAGTAACCTAATCCAAAGGCTCTACTTAAACTAGGTTTACACCCGCAGCAATGGATTAGCTTTAAGAACGTGATTTTCTGGGGTCCATATGCTTCAAACCATCGCAGTGGTTAATAGCGATTTACATTCCTACCAGCAGTGTATGACAGTTAGAGTTAGACTACCTCCCTGCCATACTTGGTCTTATCAGTCTTGTTGATTTTAGCCATTCTACTAAGTGTGTATTAATAAAATGTTGAGTACCATCTTATGTGTTCATTGGCCATTTGGGTATATGCTTTTGTGAAATGCTGTTTAAATTCTTTTGCCCTTTTTCTATGGGATTTTCTTTCTTTTTCTTATAGATCTGTATGATTTCTTTATATATTCTGGATACAAGTTCCTTGCAAACATCCCCTATGCTCCTTTACACTTTCTTAATGGTATATTTTGATGAACAGAAGTTCTTCATTTTAATGTAGTCCAATTTATCCATCTTTTCCTTTATGGGTAATGTTTTTTCGTGCACTATTTGAAAAATCTTTGCCTAGCTGAAGTTTGACCATATTTTGCTATCTTCTTTTCTAGAATCCTTTCATGTTTAGATCTCCAAATGGGCAAGTGATGAGACAGATCATTTCATTTATTTCCATAGGAAAATCCAGGTGGTTTAAACCCATTTATAACTAGATCTTCCTTTCACTACTGCTCTGTTCTGCTACTTTTGTCATAAATCCATTTGACTACATATGTGTGCATATGTTTCTGGATACACTTTATTCTTTCAGTGGCCTTTTGACTATCCTTGTGCCAATGCCACACTGTCTTAATTGTTAAAGCTTTGTAATAAGCCTTGATGTCCATGACAGTAATCTCTCCTTCCCTTTGTTCTTCTTCATGAGTTTCTTGGCACTGTGCAATTATCAATGGCTTTTAGTATAGTCACAGTATTGTGCATTCATCACCACAAAAAATTTTAGAACAATTTCATTATTCCAAAAAGAAAAATTCCATAACCCTTAGCAGTCACCTCTCAATTCCTCTATCCTTCCCCAGCCCTACATAAGCACTAATCTAATTCCATCGTTATACATTGATTTGTATTTACATTTTATATAAATGGAGTAATACAATATGTAGTACTTTGTGTCTGGTTTCTTTCACTTAGCATAATGTTTTGTGTTTTTTGTGTGTGTATTTTTGCCATCTTGTATCATTAACATACATTTTTTCAGTTTCAAAGAAAAACAGCCTTATATATGCAATATTATCCATATTCATATTTCACACGAGGTTTCACTATGCTCTACAGTCCCATGTTATATTTTTTAGCTTTTCTTCTAGGAATATACATGACCTTAGACTTTCCCTTTCAACCACTGTCATATTCATATAATAGCACTGCTAGTTACAAACACTCTGATGTGCTTTTACCTTTTCTGTTCTTTTCCAAAGATTAACAACCTTTTGACCAATTCTGCACAGGTTAACCCTCAGCTTTACATTCTCTAACCTCATTCTATTTTCTGGTGACTTGTAGTCTAGTTATTAACTCCATGAGCTTACACAATATATTTAGTTCATAATAGCGTAATCATTTAGTATTTGTCCTTTTGTGCCTGGCTTGCTTCTCTTAGCATAATGTCCTCCAGGTTCATCCATGTTGTCATATGTTTCACTACTTCATTTCTTCTAACCACTGCATAATATTCCATTGTGTGTATATACCACAATTTGTTTATCCATTCTTCAGTTGATGCATACTTGGGTTATTTCCATCTTTTGGCAATTTACTTTTTCCCTTCTTTTCTGGTAATATGGTGAATTACATTGATATTTACAAATTAAACCAACCTTGCATTCTTAGAATAAACCCCTCTTGGTTCTTTTCATCAATGTCTGAATTTGGTTTGCTAATATTTTGCTTGGGGGAGTCCACTGTGTTTTCAGCTAGTATATTTATTTATTTATTTTTAAAGTGGCTTTCATCTTGCTGGAATTTTTCCAATTCTCTTAATAATAGCCTGCAAAGCAACATCATCATTTTTATTTTTTGTTCTTTCTTATGTTTATTTGTTTTGACTGTACACTATCTTATAATAGGGATGTACTACTATTTAGTAGTCACATTATTGTATACCTAGGTTATGTCCTTTTTGGTTTTTGTTCTTTTTGTTTTTGCTAGTATAAAGAACACTGTCATAGATATCACACAAAATTATTTCCTTAAGATAAGATTTCCAAAAGAAAAAGTGTAGGGGAAAAAGATATTCACATTTTAAATTATTTAAGAACCAAGATTTTTTTGGTGTGAATGTGAAAAAAAGATGCAAATATAAAAATCAAAGAAGTTAAATAAAAATCCAAAATCCTAAATCTGAATGATGTATTTTCTCTTTAAAAAAAAAAACAAAACACCTAATTTTCTAGCTCTGGCCCCTGAAACAGTTTAAATACAATGATCATCCCAGTACCAGTGGGTATCTGTAGTGTTCCCATGTGGTCTCTCTATACTATTTTCCAGTAAAAGAAATCAGGGCTACTTGGAGAAATGGCAGTTCTGAGACAGGAAATGTATAAGATGAGCCTGAAACATCTTGTCTCTGCAGAATGCAAGGAAGCTATTAAAACCTTCTCTTCTGGGGTACTGTGAAAAGAACTCAAGATCTAACTCAAAGGGGCCAAAATAGCACACTTTGAACCATAAAAAGAATAATATCTATGGTAGGTTGAAATACATTAAATATATTTAAAGTTAACAGGTTCATACTAATATTGAAAAATAATAACCCATTGGTTACTTTTTAAGGATGCTACCAGACTATCACATTATTCTGAAAACTTTTATTAAAGTGAAGGAATCAAGCATTTGTCTAGCTTTTCTCCCTGAATGTATTTAGGTAACCAAATGCTTGGTGGGGAATTGTATTTTTAGGGAAGCATTCCAACTAACAAAGTGGGAATGCTAGGGTTGGAGTATCATCATTCTTCAACAGCTAATGAAATTGTGGATCTAGGCAATGACCATCAAAAGCAGCCTGAAAACATTAGGAAAGAGCTGATGAGGAACTTTATATGGGATGGATCAGGGTGATAACAACACTCAGAACATTCTTAATATCACTAAAAGAGCGACAACCACTCATTGTGTGTCTCCTGATGTGGTGTACTTCTTATGACATTAGATCGCATATGAGATGTTCTTACCCCCAAAATTGAACCTGAATCTGATCAAGTCTCCAGATTCAACTGCCAGTTTATAGGAAGTAGAGTGGGCAAAATGGGACAGGGATGCAATTGGCAAAATCCAGAAAGTGAGAAACCCTCTAGGGACAACAATAATGAGAAGGGAAAAGAAGGGGAAAGTGAATTTAAGATGAAAGGAGGCTTCAGAGACATTGATCGGATACAGTGTGTGGACCCTGTTTAGATCCTGATTCGAACAAAGCCCAAGTGTGAAAAAAGTTAAGGGACAGTTGGGGAAATTGTAGCATTGCCTGGATATTTGATATTAATGGATTGTTAATATTTTAGATATGATAATATATAAAATATAAAAATCCTTTTTAAAAGAGATATGCTGAACAGCTTACAGATGAAAATGTATAATGTCTGAGCTTTGCTTTAAAATTATCTAAATTATCTAGTGAAGGAGAGAGTGAGTGGGAGAACGATAAAATGATCATTGTTGAAGCAGGGTGATAGGTCCATGAGGTTTATTATACTAGTCTTTCTACTTTGATATATGTTTGAAACTTGTCATTATAAATGGGAAAACTATTTTGATAAGACTTTATAAATTGCTTTTCAGATCCTGAAAAATTCAGATTCCCACCAGCAATATGTAAGAATGCCCATTTCCACACACCCTTCCTACATTGGGTATTTATAGTCTTGTTAATTTTTGCCAATCTGACAGACAAAATGGTATTTTGTTATTTTAACATTCAGGCAGAGGTTTTTTATTTTTTTTAATTTTTAATAATTTTTCATAAGCATGTAGTCTTTTCTTTTTTTTTTTGAGGTACAAGGGGCTGGGGATTGAAGCCAGGACTTCGTATGTGGGAAGTCGGCACTCAACCACTGAGCCACATCAGCTTCCCTGAGTTGGTTTTTTCATTTGTTTTGCTTGCTGTTTGTTTTTGTTTTTTCAGGAGGCACCAGGAACCGAACCCGGGACCTCCCATGTGGGAGGTGGGTGCTCAACTTCTTGAGCCACATCCACTCCCAGGCAGAGTTTAATTAAAAGTTTTTTTTGCTATTTACACCTCAAAGGCTCCTTTGTCTTCTCCAATCTCCACAAGCAACCTGCTGGTTTCATGTTTGATACAAAAGGAAAGTTGTACTCAAATCTCTCTTATGAGCCATGATATTAGAGAGCTGTATACCTATTGACTTAGCATCTCTGTATTGCAGTTTCCTTTGGAAGAAAGTAATCATCACAGTTTTTATTTCTGGCTGTAACACTTCAGTGATTGCCAGTTTATTCAGTGACCTGGATAAATTCTGGATAGAAAGTTGGAGTGAGGGTTTCACGCTTCTGGCCACTTTTTCTTTTTTTCATGGCTTGGCAAAAGGGCCCTCTTTTCAGTTGCTTTTAGTGATGGCAAAGTCCTATTGAAGCCTTTTTTCATATATGCATTTCCTCATCCTTAGGGATGGCGTCAGTGCTCTCCTGACACAGAAGACAATCTCCTCTTTGTTTCTGAAAATGAACATGTGTGACTCCCCACACGCTGAGAAGAAAATATGCTGCCCTGATAATTGGTCTCAGTAGGAATCAAGAAGCATTCTGTTGTGTTTGCTGCTGTCCAGCGTAGTTTCCTATTTCTCTGCTCAGATAAATTGTATCCCGAAGCACATTATATAGTTTCAGAAATAATTACAGAGTTGGTATTAAGTGGGAAGGAGAAAGTATGCCATAAGTTGAACACATTCTTTTTCTCTTTTTGTGTGTTTTATCGTCCGTGACAAAGTGCACAGGATTCAGATGTTTGTGCTTCTTATTCTTCTAGGTCGCACTGGCACACAGTATACCCTCTTGTTGCCTGGCTGTGATCTCAGGAGCATGTGTGTGATTACCTCGTTGCTCTGGTGTTGCAGGTGTAGTGATGTTTACCTCCTCTGCTACTTGCCTTGAATAGACTTAATTCCACAGGGGCCAGTTGTGGTCTAGTGAAAAAGCAGGACAGAGCTAGAATTTGACTTTCATCTCTGCCACTTAGGAGCTGGGTGTCCTCAGAGGAATTTAAATATATGCAGAGCACTCAGTAAATGTCAGTTAAATTTGAATTAATTTTTTATTAAACAAATTTGCCAACTCTGCTGTCTAGAAATGCACAGTTCTTACCTAGAAATGAGTATCAACAACCCTCTTCCTACTTCTCCCACAGCCGGTCGCGTGATCCTGGTATACGTCCAACTGCTGCTTTAGCATGAGTCCTTCACGTAATACTGAAGTGTTTAAGTCCTTCCTTAGCTCTTAGGAGAGCTCCAGCACCAGGGGGGAGGAGGTTGTTGGTACTATTTTAATGTCATGGCCAGAAGCCAGCAGTAACCTGGCCTAACCAGAGTCTTTTCTAGCAGCATCTGTTGGGGAAAATTACATTGCAGCTCCACAAGAATCACTCTAAATGGCTGAATTTATTCTTTCACAGTCTGGCCCTGCAAAGAAATAAAGAATTGATGAGGAGTAGAGGCTCATGTATGCTTCGATTTGTTCAATGTGTGATAACACTTACCGCTAACGCTGGCATAAACTTGAAGCAGGTTTCAAATAAAGAGCCATGTTGTAAACCGTGCTCCGAGCTGGCGAGTGGGATTCAAGTAGCTTCACTGCAGGAGCTTGTGAGCTTGTAGAAAGGGAGGTAGCAAGAGCAGTTGCTTTGCCAGGAGTCGCCTGCTCTCTTCCTGTCGAGTCCTCACCCTCAATAGCATTTTATTCTGTTCTTAATGAAGCTGAGGCAGAAGCATCTCCCAGAATTTTGTTCTCCCCCACACAACTCTCTAAAAGGCCCTGAGTTACGGAGATGGAATGTCCTGCAAAAATGTGGACGCCTGGGTTCAACGAGTGTGTGCTGAATTCCGCGTGTGTTGTCTGAAGTAACAGTGTCCCTGCTCACTGGAGCCTGAGTGTTTTCACACGGTAGACCGTGGCATTAAGTGGCCATGGCAGGTGGTTCTGTACATGGAATCAGGCAGCAATACTGTTTCTTTATAGAGTTTAAACAGTTCTTAGATTGAGATGCACCACTGTGAGTAGCAGCAGCATTTTCTTTAAATGCCCAAGGGGATTGACTTCATTTCCCAAAGGGCCAGATAGGTTTCAACAAGCTAATCCTCAGCGAATACTACTCTATGCTTGGCCGTCTTTTAAGGTTACAGAGGAAGTATATGACATCATCTCAGTCCTCAGATCATTTCTAATAATAATAATAATAATAATAATACCTATTGTTTTTAATTCTTAGCACTAAGTGCCAGACACTCTACTACCAACCTTACATACACATGGTTTCACTTAATCCTCACAACAACCTAGGAGGTATATATTTTTGTGCCCATTTTACAGATAAAGAAATTGAGCTCAGTAGCAGTGCTTGGGTTTTAACCTGAATCTGTCTGACTCCAAAGCCCATGGTCTACTTCCCTCAAGTGCAGCTGGAGAGGCAAAGGGACTCACAGGAAACTGTGTTCACTGCCAGAGAAGGTGGCATTTTGGCAATAAGTACAAAACTGTGAGGGATTGCTAATAAGTGAGATTTAGAATCAAGACTCTAGGACAGGGGTTCTTAACCTTTTTTGTTCCATGGACCCCTTTGCCAGTCAGGTGAAAACCACGGATCCCTTACTAAGTCCACACTATACTGAGTGTTATTTAATAAATATGTCACACCTGCACCAATATGTCCCCACAAGAATAATGGTTTTTTGAATTTCAATTCAAGCTCATGGACCACTTGTAAGGACCCCTGTTCTAAGAGATCTTGGCAGATACAAGCAATAAAATAAGATTTGCTAGGGATAAATGTGAAATTCTGCTTAAGTCCTGAGGAGTTTATAAGGGGAAGAAGAGACTCAGGGGTCTTATCTGCAAGTTCAGTAGGGACCAGTGGTGGAAGAAAGGCTGTCACGAATGCGAATGCCGCTTGACGCTGTATTCATAAAAGTAGGGGATCTACTGAGGCACAAGTGAAGGCAAGAAGACAGTGACTGATCTGCAAACTTGGCCCTGTGGGAAGTGATTGAACGGCTCGGGCATTTTTTGGTCTTCAGTTTGTGGAAGGAGATTTCGATGTACCAGGGCTGCCTTGTGAGGTAATGAATTTCTGGTGATGAAGTGTCTTAAGCAGAGGCTAAACAATGCTGTACGGTGGAATTCTGTGACTTGACGTGCTATAGGAGTTTGGATCAGAGGAGAGTCAGGCAGGGCTAGAACTGAGAGACTGGAACACGACAGGGTTTAGAAGAGTGGTGAGGAGGGTGCATTCTGTGAGGAAAACACCAGGTGGGAAGATAATGAAAAAGGGAGTATGGCTGTGGTGCTTGTTGGGCAGTAGAAATAAGACTGGGTAAAAAGAATCTGGGGGAATATCTAACTATATGACACTTATTTAGGAGGTGAGAGAACTTTCTAACGTACCATTTATTTTCTGTCAGTGTATTTGGCGAAGCAGATTTTGCACAGTATGTGACGCAAGAGACTAACTTCAGTATGATTAAACACATAAAAAAGCCTAGCCTCTCGGAAGTGTTTAAAAGGAGAGCCCTTAACCCTTTCATTTCACCAACCTGTGCTGCCCCAGGTGCTTAGTTTTAAAAGTGGCATGGTTACAGGTAGGTCACAGCATTTTGTACCCTGTATTGTGGCCACTCTGCAGAGGCAGGAGGGGCCCCCACCCAAATTTGGTTTGGGTGTCAAAGCTGATGATGTTACACACACAAGAGGGTGTGAAAGGTTTGTTCCTCACATAATTGAGGTCTCTGGGGGAGAACAGGGCAGGCCTCTCAAGCAGGCCCGAAAGGCTGACCTAAGGTTTGCTTGTGGGGGAGGGGCTGGGGCGAGAGTCCCCTCACGTGGGCAGGGGCCTGTGTGCTTTGAATCTCCCACTGGCCCCTGAGGGGAGCACCCTCGCATCCTTCCCAGTTTGTCCAGATGTGAGACACAAGGGGAAGAGGGAGGGTGGAGGCCTCAAAGCCGCCAGCAGTCAAATCATCAGACAAATGGAGCCAGGCCCCTTCCTGCCTCCTCTGGATGGAAACCCCTTTTCGCAGGGCCTTGAAGAATGCGTCCCATCCGCACCTGGTGTCTGGTGTGCATCCGGGTATATCCGCAGCCGCGAGCCTCGCCTTAGCTAACCTGATCCTTTGACCTCTGTCCAGGCCTCCTTACCTGTGCAGAGCCAGGTGCTGCCTTCAATCGAGAGCGTGGATGCTTCCGACCCCTTAGCAACTCTGCAGAACCCGATGGGCAGGTTGGAGGCCAAAGAGGAAGAGGATGAGGATGAGGATGAGGACTCGGAAGAAGAGGAGGAGGAGGATGGCGAAGACACGGACTTGGACGAGTGGGAGCCAGACCCACCTCGGCCCTTTGACCCTCACGATTTGTGTAAGTTGGGGGCTCTCTCATCCTCAGGGGATGCCAGGTGCTGTTTTGTGTGTGTGTGTGTGTGTGTGTGTGTGTGTGTGTGTGTGTGTATGCACATTTGTTGAGTGCCCACCATGTGCCAGAAGCCGTGCTACGTTCTTTGCACACATTCTCTACTTGCCCTTGTAACGCATTGACGCACTGGTGCCGTTACTTTATTCCAGCATCACTGACGAGGGACTGCAGGCCAGGAGAGCTCAGGTCGCCCGCCCAGCATCCCACAGCTGCATCCCACGGCTGGTGCACCGAGCACCTGGCGTCCTGGCCTAGGTCTCTAATACCCGAGCTCGAGCCCCTCACCACAGTGGGGGAGTTGGTCCAATCCTGCAGTATTCAGGCCACTTCTGTTTCAGCGACTGGGCTTTGTTGCTTTACGCCTCTCCATGACCACCTTCAAAAATACTGTCCACTTATTAACTCATTGCTGTTCTCCACTTTATCCCCACGGAAGGGTCAGGTAGGTTTCCAAAGGTCACACTCGGCAGTGACGAGAGCCAGGACTCCCACCACTCACAGTCAGGTGGTCTGGCCCCAGCATGCCCACGGTCAGCTTCCACGTTCCTGCCTCTCTTTACTGCTGGCGCAGGACGTTCTGCTTCCACAGGCCAAACTGTGGTTTCCTGCCATCACCTTTTGTGCTCACATGGCAGAGTTCTCATCTCATCGATTGGAGTTACCAAGGCTGTTCAGAGCTTTGTCACCTCACCATGCTTCTCCTGGGACCTTCTGTGTAGTGGTGGTAAACCCTTTTTGCATGGAGCCAGTGTTCAGCTCCCCTCACCCAATAGAGAGATGCCTTGTTTGTTTTTTCCTTGGATTCATATGTTTTTCAAAGCATGTGCAGCCACTTTACCTTATCAATATGAATACCCAGTACCCCTCTACTTTTTGAGAATTTGTAGAAATGGAAACTACCTATTTCCTAAGCCAGATCATCACAGTCAGTATTGGGGAAAACATGACTGGTTTGTTAAATTTGTCAGTGGTCATGAGTCCAATCTCTAAGTGGTCCAGAAACTTTTCTCTGCCTTGTTTTGTGGCTGCACACATCTGATCCTGGCAGTTAGCTTACAAATGAGTGCTACTGGTAAAGAGGGAGAGAGTGTGGGTAATGCAAACTGATCACTTCTAGAAGAAGAGGTGAAGATACATGCCCTGTCCATGATGTACTAATTGTCATCCCAGTGAAGGAAGAGTGGAGTGCCACAGTCATGCATTTCAGCATTACCACCAGGCAGTATGCATTGAAACCTCAAACTGTGCACATCTTTGGGAGGTAGACGTGCCCAGAAAATGAAACTTCCTTCACTTCCTTTGAGGAAATTGACTGAACCATCTTGTGGGTATTTTTTTTTAAAACAACTTTATCAAGATATAATTTACACACTATAAAATTCACCTATTTTTTGTCTCACCAGATTTTGCAAACATTTTAGCCTAATGAGCTCTTCTTTTCTTTCTTTTTAGACATGATATCATTGATTTGTAAATTTACTGGCCACTGGTCTAATTACTGTTCAGCCAGAGAAATAAGTCACTGCCTGTACCTTCTTTTTGGCAGGTGTAAGCTAATTCTGCCTGATTTGGGGGGCAGGGGCGGTGATTACAGGATTTTATTGGTCTGTGAAAGCTGATGGATTACAATCAAATGGGTAGTGCAATTGTTGGAGTTTGTTGGATTTTAGCTTTGAAAACTTAGACCTGGGGATTTTTCAGATTAGAACGTTTATCTTAGATCAAATCATGCCGAGGAATTGGACAGCTGTTCAGGCTTTCCTTTCGTTTGCAGGGTGTGAGGAGTGCAATAATGCACACTCATCGGTGTGCCCAAAGCATGGGCCCTTGCATCCCATCCCCAACCGGCCCGTGCTCACTCGGGCGAGAGCGAGCCTCCCCCTGGTCCTCTACATAGACCGGTTCCTCGGAGGTGTCTTCTCCAAGAGGCGCATTCCCAAGCGCACCCAGTTCGGCCCCGTGGAGGGACCCCTTGTCAGGGAATCCGAGCTGAAAGACTGTTATATTCATCTAAAGGTAATTGAGCCTCTCGTTCTTCAACTGTTTTCAAAGGGGTTCTCCTTTTCCCACTTCAGTCTCTTATTTCGACTCCAGAGTAGTTGTTTGCGAGCATTTTTCTTTCTCTGCTTAACTCATCTTAAATGGAAACTTTTTCTCTGTAACCAGTAAAATGGAGCTTGCCAGGTCAGTCCCCTAAGACATTATATGAATAATACAAATAATCCTTAGAGGTGCAATTCTTAAGTACTTTGACTGTGTGATCCTTTATACCTTTTTTAAAAAATTAACTTTGACCATGATACAAAGAGAATTATGTAGACTCAACAGAGTCTCCTATGTACCAGCAGTGTTTTCAGAAAAAGTACTTTTCACTTTTTGATGACATTCTTGACAAATCTGTTGTGTTGTATCTTTAGTTAGGGAATAACTCACCGTATGATGAAATATATAAATCTCATCTCCATTCTGTACACCTGATGCTCTTGCTCTCGTCCAACCCTCTCTGCTCTCTGCTTTCCAAAGGACCACCCTGGAGAATTCAGAATGGGCAGTGGGGAGGGGACTGCTTGGGATGTGTTCTTTGAGACATCAGCTGCTGTCATGGGGAGGTTTTTTGGGTGGCATGCTCAAGATCTCCAAGACAGACTATTACTGTGTAAGGAGAAATACCCCTCCCCTGGCTACACATTATAAATGAATGCAAGTTGTAGTGAGTTGGAGAGTAAGTTTGCTTGCATTTTCTGACCTATTTAGATAATTTTTTTTCATGTGTGTTAGTTTTTTTGAAACATTAACTGAAGCTGTACAATGAAATCATCCACTTTTAGATTTTGCCAGGTGATTCTCCTAGTCGAGGCTTCAGAAAGTACCCTTTTCCTTTCTATCTTTGGCAAGTCACAAGCCCGGCATCTTTCTGGATACAAAGGGGAGAATCAGGATATGTGGCTAATTCAAGGAGCAGTATTTTGTAGAGCATGACATTAACACCTATCATGTTGAAGGTTTTTGTTTTGTTTTTGGTGTGGCTTTTCACTGTCTCTTTGGTTGCAGGTTTCTCTTGATAAAGGGGACAGGAAAGACAGGGATTTGCATGAAGACCTGTGGTTTGAGTTGTCTGATGAGACTCTGTGTAACTGGATGATGTTTGTACGCCCAGCCCAGAATCACCTGGAGCAGAACCTGGTGGCCTACCAGTATGGCCACCACGTGTATTATACGACAATAAAGAACGTGGAGCCCAAGCAGGAGCTGAAGGTACGGTGCCGGGTCAGTGGTGTCACTGGCAAGGAATAGCAGTCGTTTAAGGCTTTTCCTAGTTTTTTTTTCCCAAAGCGGGATTCTTCCTTGTAATTCATTTATTAAATATCTACCACAGGCTGTACACCTGTACTAATCCCATAAATAAGAGAGAATGAAAAGCATATAGCTTTTGTCCTTGTCCAAGGTCAACCTGAAGGCATGAGGCCCAGGGATAAGGAAGAAATGGTTTGGGGTGCAGACTGGTATTTGTGATGGGGTGATTGAAAGTGGGGTCCCTTAACATTTACACACCGTGAAGAAGAATTTGCTGGGAAACAGAAGCTTTGGTAAAAGAGAACTCAATTGTAGGGGAACAATTTTTTTCCTTTCTCTCAATACTCTGTTCTACTCGAAGAATTCTGTGTTCTGACCTCTGACTTCAGGGATGTAATTTTGGGGGATGACTGTTGGAATTTGTCTAAATATTAACTCTTGATGACATAATGAAAATTCTACTTGTGAATCTAAGTGAAAATTCTTTTAGGTGAATCACTTCTTTTTAAGCTATCTTAGGAACATGGATAAAAGAGGGGGGTGAAAATACTCTATAACTTCTTGATATAAATGAAATATAGGTGAGTAATGACTATATCAGTACATGAAGACTTAACTGCACAGCATCTCAATGTGTCAGAAGTAGAGATCTCTATATGGGGAGAACAAAGACCTGGGTTTTGGTCAAAAGCTATACAAACCTTTGTCTCTGAAGCCATCAGCTAGATAATCCATAAACCCCGAAGAAAATATGTAAAAGGAGATGTATCTCACACCATCTTTCCCAAAAATTCTGGATAAGAAAAAAACAAGGGAATAGTTCCTAACTCTGGAGGGGAGATTATTTCTTCTTTTAAAGCAATAGAGAGAACTGTAGAGGTAAAGACAAACAGAGACAATTAAATAAGAATATAATTGTTTAGGGGAGCTGATGTAGCTCAACTAGTTGAGCACCTGCTTCCCATGTACATAGTCCCAGGTTCAATTCCCGGTACTTCCTAAAAAAAAAAAAGATATATATATAAAATTGTTCAGTATAATGAAGAACTAAAACAACAACAGAGGTAAAGGAAACAACCGAATGAGGGAAATGTTTGTAATTCATATTAAAAGGTTCAAGTATATAAGCAGAAGGAGAGTTGTTCAGCTCTAACCTTCCTATGGCGAGATGGACAAATGGATAAATGCTGGGAATAGATTTTACTTAGAGGAGGAAACAAAAGTAAAGAAATGTTTTTTGTTTTTTAATTTCAGCATTGATAGTTTAAAAAATCCTTAAATGATTATATTATTATTCTTGATAATATAACTTGGCAAAAATAAATGGATACAGCTCAATGAATAAGAGGGTTTTAAAAATAGGGATAT
>JAQZBX010056389.1:0-18199 GCA_029593785.1 Cabassous unicinctus
GCTTTTATTACCAAACATGTAAACTGGATAAAGTTAAGAAAAAGGAATCACCTTCTGCCTTTTGGTAGGTATGTGCATTTTGAATATATATTCTTCCTGAGTTAAGCTTCAAAAGTACAAAATGCATGTTGAATAAATGACCTATGATATCTATGATACAAATTATTTCCATTATTACCTTATATAGATAGTGACACCTCCTGGGTGAGGAGAAAAAAGGAAACTGGAAAGAAAACCCATTGTAAAAATACTGGATTGATTCTTATTACTACCATTTCAAAGAGTGTCTATACAAAAACAAAATCTGAGTTCTAAAAAACAGACTTCTTCGACTCAGGTAAAATGTCACAAATATTACTGTCAACAACTGCTTCTGCAGATAAAAAGATAATCTAAAATTGCTAGAAACCTATATACCAAGAGTTCTTTCAATACCAATAGTCACATAATTTTAAAACCAAAACTTTTGTAGAGAGAAAATTTTCTCAAAAACTATTTTTTTTACTGAGGGTATAATACATTTGAAAATTGAATATATAAATATTGGTAATAAACCTTTACACGGAAAACGTTTAGTAAGGCATGTTACTTTTTGCCCACATTTTTAATGGGGGGGGGCAGAGAACCTCAATTCAGATCAATAAGAAAATTTATTACCAAAAATAAGACTCAGTAAATGAATTCCTTTTTCAAAAAGTAATGCAGAATCTAAAATGCTTGCTCATTTTCTGAGCCATACACTAATTTTTCAGATATCTACAATCCTTCATAAACCATACCATGCATTTTTAATTTGCATATTAGCTGCTTTAACCTCCCCTTTGCCTAAAATATGAAAGCTCAAGATTTGATTTTAAAGTACTTAGCTCTCTTTTTTCCCTAAATTGATTTTATTTTCCAACTGCTTAACTCTAAATTGCATACTTTACAAAAATATAAGTTGCATTCAAGGACTGTTGTATTTTCTAAGTTTCATTTTCATGACAAAGAAAAGTCTTTTTTAAAAAAACTTTTTGTAGTAACTATTTCCCATGGAGGCAGTCTCATGGTTCAGTTGAAAAGTTCTCTCTGAAGAGAGCAGTTTAAGACCTAGATTTTATCTGTTTTATTCATAAGTATTGGAATTATCAACTGAAGTTACTTCCTTTATATAAATGATCCAACCTGGAAAGTATTCACCACTTGAAAAGCAACCATGTTCAAGATACTTAGGATGAAGGACTGACAGTGCAAACAAACAAACAAGGATAATCCATAGCCAAGATATAGGCTAACAGTTAACTGGGCACGACAAAATGCTCATCCTACAGCATTCAAGTATTAATCAACTAGGAAAATCTAGCACACTTGATTCCCAAATCTATAACTAGCCAAATAATTCTCAGATTGACACATTTTTTTGATTGTTTGAAAAATATTTCAAAATGAAACTTAGACCGATTCAAAATTTCTAATTATTAGAAAAAAATACACGCACACTACGTATACCTTACCTTCACCTTCATCAAATTACTAAAGTAAAACTTAGTTATATCTAAACTTAAAAGGAATTTTTCAGCCAAGAGTTACAGAGGAAAATGAAATTCCTAACCACAAAGAAGACATGATTAATTTGCTTTCGACTATGACAGGCCACAAAGAGGTAAAACACAACATGCCATATATTTCAATAATAAATCATCTAACAAGGAAAAAAAAATGAGATGCACTTCAGAAACCAATATTTTTCTTTTAAGTCAAATTAAGTTTATAAGTTAGTTAACAATTACAGGAAGTAGTTTAATCCACACTAAGGAATAGCCCCTTTTCCTGCATGCTTGTACTGGTCTGATAAATAAGTCAAACTTCCTAGTCATTATAATGTCCATTTTAAACATCCTTTCCACCATACAGAAGCAATCTTTACACTGGGGAGTTGAAAACAGCTAAAATTCAAGAAAGACTAAGAAGAGTAAACTAACCATATAAAGGGAAAATGCGTATTATTTAATCATAAACCAGCGATCTTCACTTAAATGGTTACTAATTCCAACCACACAGAAACAAACTTGAGGTGATGACATAATTGGAATTTCTAAATTTAGAAGATTAATAGTCATTCAAGACAAAACGTTAGAGACTTTTAAACAGAGAACCAATTCCAAATTATCATCTAGAGATTTTAGAACAAAAAACTCATAAGTCTTTTTAAACTAATCAAATAAACCCAAATTACTTAGCTTTTAAAATAGTACACATATGTGAAAATATTTCTGAGCTTTTTAAAAAATAATCCTGTCATTTGACTGAATTCAGCATTTTAATTCAAAGATTCCAATTTAAGTTTAATCCTAAATATTGGTACTGCCTGTTTTCATTGTTAACGTTCATAAAAGATTCCTTCTAAAACAACTGCCCTTAAAAAAATATTCAACAGAAATTGCTACTAGTACTACTAAAACCTGAAATTCAGCAAAATAAGCCAAGAAGGAAATAATTGCCTACTATTTTTTAAATATAAAATTGTTTCAAATAATTTGAAATAAAATGTTTGCAGTGTCTGTAAACACATACGTGGATAGACAATGATAGATGAAATGATCTATTATGACTTAAGTTTCAACTAGATTTAATAAGTCAGATTATTGACCATATTACACATTTTGCTTCAAACATTCCTCACGCTTAAAAAAACAACTGGCGCCCCTTAGTGCTCACATTTGGAAATACGCAATTTAAGTGTTGCAGCAATTTTTTTTTTTTTTTTTTTACATTCCAGAAAGTTTTCTGCCTCCACAATCTTTCAAAAGCCAACACAAATAGGAAAAGCAAAACCCCTTAAAGGGACAGCTGACGTTTTCTCTGGAGCAATTTAAAATGAACGGACTAGCTGTTTCAACAGTGGGAAATGCCCGCTCCAATACAGATTAATGATGCATATCCACGTATCTAAGAAAAAGACTAAGGAAGCGGTAATAGCTAGCTGTTTTGTACTTTTTAAAATGGATTCTAGTTGAGTGACTTTCACAACAAAAGCTTCTGGGATTCCTCCTTAACCATCTTTTATCACGGAGACTTTTCCGGTCTTTTGTTCTTTCCTGACATTCCAATTCTCTGAGCTTCGGACTCCCTTTTCCCCAGCTCTATTTTTAAAATCTCGAAATACTTGTAGAAAATACAGAATCCATTGTTAAGCTCTACAACCTTTCTCAGCTTTCTTTAAACAAGCCTCCTGGTGGTGCCTCTAAACAGAAAAAAAAGAAACTCCCTGCCACTCGATTTCCAAAGTCTACTTTTGTGTTGGTCCTATTCCTTTTCTCTTACGCGTAAGAGAAAGAACCCACGGCTTCTGGAAAGGAACGCTCCGGGTCACTTCTTCAAGGACTTGCTACAGAAGCCCCAGCACTAGCCTCCCTCTTCTTGGCCCCCCTCGTCCTCCCGGGCTCCCGCCCCCGCGGGGCGCCCCACGAGCGCCCCGAGCCCAGCCGCGGCCCCAAGCCCTCGCAAGCCGGGCTCACCCTAAAAAGTGAAGTCCGGCGCCCGGGCAGCTTTCGCTTCCCCTAACAAAGGGGCAAAAAAGTGCTTTTAGTCGCCACTTTGTGCTCACCCTCGGCTACATCGGCAGCACCCCGGGTCTCCGAAGGAATTTCTTTTAATTACCAAACCCCGCGCTGCCTTCCAGCTGAGTATTTTACGAGCCACAGAGCCCCAAAGAAAAGCGCCCGCGAGTCTTCACTTTGGGAATCCCGTCAAAATAACTGCGGAGGGAAGTGCTCCGAAACAAAACGGGAATCCGGGAATTCGCGGTCGAGGCCAGCTCCTCGGGCCGAGGAGGTTTTAAGGAACCGGCCGGGAGACGCTGCGCCCTTCCGGCGGCGCCTCCTTCGGGGGCTGCGGGCGGCGCCGAGGCCCGGGCCCGGGTAACGGCCGCCCAGCCCCGGGGAGCCCGGCTGCCTGCGTGTCCTAAAATCTGAGTGTTCAAACTACCGGGGCAGAAGAGGTCGCCCTGCAGCCTTCCCGAACGCACCCAACTCAGGCGCCAGCGGCTGCGAGGGTGCGCGGCCCGGGCTCCCCCACGGCGGCCAAGCCCCCGGGATCCGGGCCGGGGTCCCCGCGTCCGGCCAGACCCCCCGCCCCGGATCCAAGCCGGGGTTCCCAAGTCCGGCCAGACTCACCGAGTCCGGGCCCGGGCTCCCGAGCCGGCCAGACGCCCCCGGGCCAGGCCGGGGTCCCCGAGTCCGCCCCAGCCCCCGGCGGGCGCCGACGTCCTGCGCCTCTTTTGTGCGCTCGGGCCCCGGGCCTGCCCTCCCCTCCCCTCCATTTCCTCCCAAGCCCGCGACCTTCCACCCGCCCCCAAGACCCGAGGCTCGAAGCGGCGGGAGCCCGGGGAAGGGGACGGACTGCGACCCGGAGGGGCGGGGGTCGGAGGGCCCGGGGAGGGCGACTACCTTCGTCCAGCAGCCTCTCGAGGTGGTTGAAGATCCCGCAGAAGTTGGGCAGGCTGCTCATGAGCTTCTTGTCGTTCATCAGCTGCATCAGGTAATCGGGGGTGGGCTTCGGCTTCTCCTTGGTTTCCATTTCCCCGACCATATTCCAAGCCCGCAGCTCGCCGCGCCCGCCGCCGGGAGCAGGGGCAGGGCCGGGGGCCGAGCCCCGGAGCCCGCGGGCCGCGCCGAGAGCGCCGAGAGCCCCGGGCGGGGCGCAGGAACCCCGACCAGCGCGTCCCCCAGCCCCCGCAGGCACTTTTCCCTCCCGCGGCTCCCAACGTGGTCCGGGCCCCGGCGCGGCCCGTCCGCTCGCGAGGGCCGGCGGGCGGGGGGGAGGGGGGCGGAAGGCGGGTCTCCGCGGGCCCGGTGTGCGGGCGCGGGCTGGGGAGCCGCCGCTGGGGCCGCCGGCCGCGCTCTCCGCTGGTCGCCCGCTCCGCGCCCGCCGCCTCTGCCGCCGGCTCGGGCTCTCTGGGCTGCTCCCCGCCGCTGCCGCCTCTGCCGCTGCCGCCGCGCACTGACTCTGCCGCTCCTCCTCTTCCTCCTCCTCCTTCTCCTCCTCCTCCTCCTCCTCACTCACTTGGCTGTGGAGTTCGCTTCAGTTCAGGCGGCGCTGCCGGCGGCGGCGGCGGCGGCAGCGAGGGGGAGGGGGAGGGGCGGAGGGCGGGCCGGGGGGCGGCGCGGCGGCCGGGCGGGGCCGCGGGCGGGGGCGGCCGTTGGCCGGGACTCGGGGCTCGGGGTTCGGGGCCCGGCGCGCTCCGCCTCCCGCCCGGCCCGCGCCCCGCCGCCCCCCTCTTCACGGCGGGGCTGCCGCGGGAAGCCGTCCTCGCCGCCCGCCGGCGAACTCCGTGAGGGGAAGGCGGGGGACGGGAAGCGTGACGAGAGGGTCGTGCGGGGAGTGGGGGGGGGCGGCGGCTGTGCGACGGCTGCCGAGTTTGCGGGCGGTGGGGCGGGCGAGGGCCGCGGAGGGGCTCGGTGCTTTCCACTGGGCTCCGCCGCTGTGTGGCGGGGCCGCCCGCTCAGGCGCCGCGCGCCTCACTATCTCGGTCCCGGCCGCCGCGTCAGGCCGGGGCGCCTCTCGCGCTCCCGGAGGACGACCCTCCCGCTAAGGCGCGGGCCCGGCTGTCCCCCGCGGGAGCCCTCCTCTCTCTTGTTACTATAGTTCTTATAATAAGCATCGCATCCACCTACCCCACCCCACCACCCCGTGCCAAATAAAAAAAAAAGTGTTTTCAACGTCCTGTTGCTTCACGGGGGACTTGGGGGGGGGGCGTCACGTGGCCCGACACGTCGCCGTGCGGGTCGAGGGCGCGTGCGCGCGTCGAGGTAGGGTGGCCACGCCCCTCTCCGAGGGTCGCTCGGACCCGCCTCGAGACCCCGCCGCGAGGAAGGGGTGGGGGAGGGGCGAGGCCGGAGCTTGTGCGCCTGCGCGGGGCGGGGTCGCCCGCCAAGCGCGCGTGGGGTGTGGGGCCGGGCTTGCTTCCGTGCTTCTGAGGGCGGGGGGCGGCCACGTCGCTGCGGGCGGGGCCGGGGGCTGGGTTCGTCCGCTCTGGCCCTACTCGCCGCCGGCTTCGCCCCACGCGCCGCCCCGGCCCGCAGCGAGACGCTGGACTCGGGCGGCTTGGCGCGGGGCCCCCGCCGCTGCCCAGGGCCAGGTGCCCGGCTCCGGACCCTCGCGGCGCCCCTGTGCTTGGGTTCGGGAGGCGAGGGCGCCGGGGCGGAACGAAGCCCGGGGCCCTGGCTTTCCCGCCCTGGACCCTGGAGCTGAGCGCGGCCTGACCTCTGCGGGATGCTGGGCGTGCCCTGCTTACGGTTACTGACCTGGCGCGGAGGGAGCCCTGGGGGGACCCTCCGCCTTTGCTTTTAGTTTCCTTTAGTTTTCGTTGTTTGCTTGGATGCTTCAAGGCAACCTTGCAGAAGGAAACCCAGTGAGTTTGCAGGGCGGGAAGTAGTTCACGTACTCGTGTGCCAGCACACGTGTACACACCCACCAGAGGGGCCATAGCATGAGTATTAAATGACAGTCTGAGTTGCTGGTGTAGGTAAGACGCATTTGCAAACGGAATAAAAGGACCTTTGTTGCAACTGGCAGTGTCATCGCTGTTTTTGTATTAACCTGTCCAAGCAGTGTGACGTGCGCCTTTAAAGAGAAAGGGTGTGCTTTGCTATGTTCCGTTATTCTGAAAGCAAATTATAGTAGGAAATAAGTACAGCCGTTTACTAAATAAATGGAATGTGAATAGTGTTTGAAATGTTTCGTAGGGGCCTCGGTATTCAGTAAAAATGCTGCCACGATACGAAATGAAAAGCATGCACATAGTTTGAAGGGCAAAAGTGAACATTTATTTTTACAAACTTGCAAAAATAATCATACAGTGGCAAGAGGATACTACTGGTTTTTCCAGACAGTATGATCAATTTCAAATATTTAGATTTGTTTAGGGAAGAATTTTCTATTTATTATTATTATTATAATTATTATTATAATTATTATTTATAATAATTTATTATTTATTACACAATGAAGTCCTTGAATCATTGTATGTTGTCAGTCACTAAATCTGCATTGCATTTTAAGTCCTTTATGACATGTCCAGTTAATGTAGACAAAATTATTTAATATCAACCACTGTGAACATTATATATGGCTGGCATGTTCTGTTAATCATGTCTTCCTGTGTTTCAAGTGTGAACTTAAGTTTATTTTTTCTAAAATTTTGCTTCAAACAAAAAACTGAGGAGCACTTTCAAGTTTGAGTTGTGTTGAAGGTACTAAATGAATTTGAAACCAGCACTGTTTGAGTGGCCAGTAACTTCTGATCTTTTCATCTGGAGAACACAGAGATCATTTTTTCAAATCAAATTACTTTGATAGAAGAAATGGAATTGCCTTGGGAGACAAAGTTGAAAACATTTAACTTTTAAATTTTTTAAATTCTATAATAATCTAAAGCGTTATTGGAGCCATAGAATATTCACCTGCTCAATTATCTATTTAAAGGATAAATTGCACGCATGCAGGGAATGGTACTTCGATCAAAAAGCTATTGTCTTTAAATGTAATGTAGGGTTATGCTTCTTCAGTACCTAGCACAATGATAGATAGTTTTAAAGGGTTTTGATGCCGATTTTTTCATCTGATCTGCTAGAGTAAAAGATTTGGTCCTCCTTTTTAATTGGTTCGTTTATTTATAAAGCTCCTCAGCCCTGTGCTAAATGTTTTACATGTACATCCTTGTGACTTCAGTTATCCTCTTATTCCTATTTTACATAAAGGGAAATACAGAAGGAGAAAGAGGCTTAGTAATGAATCCTGGGTGTGGGATTCAAATCCAATTATTTTTTCTTCTAACATCAAGTTCTTTGCACTTTTACTCACTCTATCCAAAAAAGCTGGCTTGGACCTCTTGAAATTGCCAGTGTCCCACCATTTTTGACCCTTAGAATCTACAATTTCATATGACTCAACTAGGCTAACCTAGGTGAACATAGATAACAGTTAAAGAGCAAAGATAGTTTTCAGTTCACATGTATTGAATCTCTTATGGTTACAGTATTTGATAATAGCTACCATGTATTACCTTTTCAAATATATTGTCAGATCACATCACTTTTCTGCTCACCGTTCTTCAGTGATTTCCTTTCTCAGAAAAAAAATCCCAAGACCTTCCCAAGGCCCGTCAGACCCCACATGATCTGGCCCCTGCTGCCTCTCTGACCTGATGTCCTTCCCCTTGTCCCCTTTCGCCTCCTGGAGTCCCTCTTGATCCTCACACTGGCCCAGCTTGTTTTCCTACTCCAGGAGTTCCCTAGCCTTGGAAAGTTTTCTCCCCACTTATCTGCAAGCCTGGCTCCACACACACACTTACACACACATGCACATTATTTTTTGTTTGTTTTTTAGGAGGCAGCAGGGATCGAACCCGGGACCTTGTACATGGGAAGCAGGCACCCAGCCACTTACACTACATCTGCTCCCCACACTCATTATTCTATCTGCTTACCCTCATTTTCCTTGTTGCATACAATGATAAGGTGTCCACCAGATACATTATATCTATGGGTTATTCTGGTTGTTTGCCACCTCCCAATGCATTGTAAGCTCAGTGAGAGCAAGGATTTGATTGTGTTCTAGGCATTCATTAAACATAGTGTTCCAATAAAAGTATTAAGTACTCACTATGTACCAAGAATGCTGCCAAAACCCTTACCTACCTTATTTCCTTGGATCCTTGTGCAAACATTGAGGTAGACATGAATAGCCACATTTTAGAGGTGATATGACTGATGCTTGAGAAGTTAAGTAGCTGGTCCAAAGAAGAATTGGGTCCCTTCATGGTAATGTCTCTCAATGGAGGCAAGTGACCTCTCTTTAAGAATCTACAATATCTTTCCTTTTCTCTCACACCCATGCATCAAGCCATTTAGTTCATGCCCAACATACGATAAGTGCAGTGAGGAATACAGAAATTCTTGGGGTACAGCACTCAGCATCAGAAGCTTACAAATCCTAAAGTTAATGTGGAGAGATGAAATCATATTACAAAAATATCATCTTAATACAATATTCAAAATAAGTCACAACATATACAGAATATGGGTATGGAGTGAACTTCCAGTTGAAGAACTTTATAATAGCTTGTCCTCTGTGACGAATGTCATCTAGTATGTTGACACCAAAAATGGTTCCACATTGGAAATTAGCAACGACTGGAAATATATTTTCTGTTCTCTTAAACTTGATTGGCTCTATTTTCTTATTGCTATTCTTGACATTGAAGATAGAAAATCACAGTATTCCAACCATTTTCTTTCGTCATCACCATGGAGTTCTTTTAGGAACTAAAATGTTCCTTGGAAACTTAAGATTTTAGCCTTTGATGGCTTTTTGTCCCAATGTTCTTTTAAAAATTGCACTACTTAAATATTCCCAAAAGAGAATGACTTGTTCAGTTTCTCTGTAAAGTGACTGTCTTTATTGCCTTAATAGGTTTCTTAAGTGTCATTTTTAAATTGTGAGAGGACTTAGGTACTATTTTGAAGGCTGAAAATGACACATTTTCAGGGTGAAACATCTTGATCAACGAATCTTTAGATACTTGTTATATGTTGAGACATCATTTCACCCTAAGGCCTTCAGGCTGAGCAGAACAGTGATACGCTTCCCTGTGAGACTTAATGACCAACTGTCAAGGAAGCGCTACAGACAGAAGGCCGTGAGGCTGTAACATTGTGAGTGGGCACTGGGATTCCAGGCCTGAAAGCTGTGGGAAGATCACGTGGGGAAGTGGGGTTTCAGCTAGTGCTCCAGGAAAGAGCGAAAGTGCTGAGGGAGGGAAGCGGATGTGGTTCAAGCAGTTGGGCTCCCACCTACCACATGGGAGGTCCTGGGTTCGGTTCCCAGTGCCTCCTAAAAAGAATTCAAGCAGATAGCAAGTGCAAACAATGGGGGGAGGGGGAAGAGAGATAAATAAAAATAAATAAATATTAAAAATAAACAAAATAACACTGGATACCGTTAAAAAAAAAAAAGTGCTGAGGGAGGGCATGGGTCAAAATGTGGAAGTGGGAAACTGCAAGACTTGAAGGTAAAAGTTTCCATAGAGAGTAGTAGGTGCCCGATTTCACTGACCTCCAATGTCGAGAAAAAATGTTCATAGATGAAGAGCCTTGGGATATTTTTTCCCATAATACAAGGAAATGAACCAATAAAAATGTAACATGGATTTCCTTTATGTGAAGTGTATTTTAATCTCTTAGTACAAATACAGCATTTGCACAATGAAAGGCATTGCTCTTCAAAACCATCCTAAAATCTTAGTTGTGCTGACTTTTTAAGCCACGAGCGTGATAGTTCCAGCTGTAATACTAACATTTAGCCTAAACCACTGCAGGATGGTTAAAGGTTAACTAACGGTGTATGGTTTCAGCTCATTTGACCCTAAACGAAACTTTAGAGATAAAAAAACATTCTCAGCCGGTATATACCGGCACTTGTGCCATGAAATCCAAAATTCATTTCATATTTAAACTAAAATTGTAAAACATATGTAAACTAAAAATTGTCAGTTACTTATAGGAATGTGGGATTGAAATAAAACTGTTTTTGTTTTGATCAACTTTCAGATTGATTCATTGGTTTTATGGCAGATAAACAATTTCAGTAGTGTTCCCCTGAATCGGGGTGATTTGTTGTTGGATTTGCCTTCAGGAGCTAGATCCCTCAGAATCCTTCAGGATGAATCTGTGATATATAAAAACAGATAATCTTTGATTCATAGTCTGTGAGTTAGTTTTAAATAGCCAAAGTGGTAAACATTTTACCAGCAAGGAAAGTGACTACTCATGTCCCAGACATTTAGTCAACACCATATTCTTGACTGAAACTATAAATTAGAGCTTAATGTTACATTTTTTCCAGGCATTTCTGTATATTTGTGCCTTCTAAACTGAGTTCCTAGTGGGAGCAGGGAGAGAGCAAAAAGAGGACTGACATTTCCAAGGAGAAAACTGACATTTATAGACTTCTTTCTATCGGGCCCTTCAGTTGTTATCTCACTGAGTACACTCCAGTTCTGAATTAATTATTATCCCCATTTTATAGCTGAAGAAGACGAGGCTCAGAGGGTAGCCAAGCAATGTTCCCAATGTCAGTTAATTCAGGGGACAGGCTTCAAACAAGATCTTCAAAGTCCCTTAAGACACACTACCATCCCTTCTGTAAGTGGTAAATCTGGGTGCCTCAAAAACTATGTCTTTTAATAACTAAAATAGCTGTCATCTTTGAGTCTTTTTTTATTTCATTATTCTAGCCAAGGATGATGTTGAATCTTTTCAAATATTAAGCTCTTGAACCTAATTGAACTACTACTGGTGTTGTAGAAAGAAAAGATTGCTATACTGGGCATAAAATAGGCCTTAATTTGAAAAAAAAAATTTTTTTACGGCCTTATTAGCGCTATCCTAACTAGTTGTGTAATACTGAATAAGTAACTCAGTCTGTCTAGGATTTCAACTCAATGATCTCGGAAATCTTTTGATGTTCTATAATTCTGTTATTCTGAATAAAATGTCCTCATAGGTAACTCTGTTGTAATTTAGTTTCTCTGCCTACGATAACACTATATACAAATGGGTGGTTATGTAACAGTAATAAATTTATTTGTAAATACTTAAGTATCCAATTTACTTATTGAAGTAAAAAAAAAGGTATAAGGATTTTTGTTTCCTTTAGTCAATACAGTACATTTGGCTAAAAATCTTACTTTGTTATAAATTCCAAAGGGTTAAAACCAAATCTTCTCCCTTTCTTTATCTGGGGGGGGGGGTGGTTTTTCTTACAATTTAATGAAAAGTGGAGCGCTAAAAATAATCGAGATGCTTCCTATTAGTAGAGTATAAAAATTCCTTGAGAGGAGGATTCAGGCTTTACTCATCTTTCCTGCTCTCAAAAATGCTTTACAAGTAAATTACTTGTGCTAATTACTTGTTCGAATGAATGAAAGACAAAAAGAAACACACAGACATACATGGACCCTAGAGAGGGCCAGGCAGCTGTGCAAGCTGCTCACAGTGCAGACGACTTACCCGAGTAAATAGTAGCATCTGAAAACCCAAAAAATTTCTTTGCCTTCAGTGTCATAGGGAAGACAGGAGGAGGGGACTTCAGTGCCTGATACTATGTGCATGGCTTTTGCAATGCGATTCCATATTCCTTGAGAAGTGTTTTGGAGTATGAGGTATGTCTCAACGAGAAGCAAACCACTTGAGGCGACTGGGCCAGAAGTATCCACAGGCACCTGAATCTCTAACAGATCAGAAAATGAACAGCTCTTATTTCAAACCCTAAAAGAGCTTGTATAGCGATGATATTTTATTGAGACCATTTTGACCTTATTACTTATTTGGAGATAAAATTAAGTAAAAGCGATTATTCGCAGCACTCCTATTCAACCGGTACACACCAGTGCAGCTTTATCAGTTTTTAAATTTTGAAATATTTCCACAGGACTTGGTGAGTAGTCCCTGCTCTTGGCCCCACTGCCAAGTGGCACTGCTCTCCGCTGCCCAGCCCTTCCCTCAGTGCTCCTGGCAATCTCCCTGTGACCCAGCACTGAAGGCATAATGCCTGGTGCCCTGCTCCCCCTGGGGCTGGCAGCCATTCTGACGGGTCGGTGCCCGTGCCATGCCAATTGTTAAAAATATTTTGAACATGACCTCTATTTGTGTCAGCTTATTTGCATATTTCGAAAACCACACATTTCATATCTGCGTATCCATTAAACCTGGGTTTACTAGTGTTTACTAATTTCTAGGAAAATGAATAGTTTTTCATCTACCACATATATAGATTTTCTGGGCCCGTACCCAAATTTAAAAAGAAAGCTTGTGAAAACATATGTCAATCATGTTTATCCACTTAACAATGGTATACCAAAGCTTTTAGTTTTACTTTTTCCTTTCCACCAAATAATGTTTTAAGAAACAGGTTGTTGCCAGAGTTGAAAATGATTAATCATCCTCCCAGTGGTAAACTTTTTATATTTCACACCAAAATAGTACCTGTGTTCTCTGCCTTCTCCCCAGTCCTATATAGCCAACCGTGATCCTTTGCTGAGCTAAACAAGTAATACTGCTGATGCCAGCATTACCGTTTCCTAATTATTCTGTCTAAGCCAGTCTGTAAAAATGTGTTACATTTTATAGATCTTCAAGGGCCACCAACTTGATTAACTGGCATTAATTACACTGGATTTTTCTCAATATCCATTGGTAGTAGGCATCATTTTCAGATGGCAACAACATGTAGCATAGTAAAAACCAGTAACACTTTTTGCTTAACAGTTCTAAAATGTGGGCCCTATATTTAGAGTGTGAGCCTGGAATTAAGTAGTAGTGAGAAATCGCAAACTGAAACTGTGACAGACAATGGCATGTGGCTTCCCCAGTGCTAGAATCATTCCTCCGTCCAGGTAAAGCTATTTAAAAGAAGCAAAAAAAGAACGTGAGGAAGAAAGGGGGAAAGCTAAAATGTTAAACTGCGACAGGGGGAAAGAGACAAAGGATTCGGGTTCAAGGAGCTGAAAGACAGTCTTCTAAACCCTCACATCAGCTGGCATGCGAGCAATAAACCAACTCCCCCTCCGCTACCCGGCCTCCTTCCGTGCAGTGCCTGGCAGTTGGCGGGCACAGAAGCAGCGGGCCGTGGAGGTGTGCCAGCTTCTTTGACCTCTGTGGACTGATCGCCAGACTCGACTTTCTCCCCTCTCTCAGCTGACCGGGTTTCAACATATCAGCTGGTCTCAGGCCAGGTTTCGTGAAGACACACTTTGACTTAATCAAACGGTCCCAACCAAAGCCTGCCACCCTATATGAGAGGAGGGAGCAGATATTAATTCGACACAGTAAGAAGCAGGCTGTCTCTCTCTCAAGGTTGGGAAAGGAGGCCTTTCATCTCTATTCTCATAGAACTGGTTTGGGGCCCTGGTAATAAGTACTTCCTCCAGCATTTTGAGCAAATGAAATAATAATACCTTGGCCTCACTTTAGAACCATCCACCAAGGCTGTAAGACTTGCTTCCCACAGATGATGAAGACGAATTGTCTTTAAAACCCAAGCAATGAAACGGAGTCTTGGAATGTTCTTCGCTATGAGTTTGCTGGTCCCTTGCAGAGGCAGCAGAGCACAAGGGTTAAAACCAGTTGCCTAGGAAGTACTGGGTTCAAGTTTCAACCCCGCCACTTAGCAGAAGCTACTTAAACTATGTGTCTCTCCTTTCTCACCTATAAAATGGAATAGGGCAACCTAAGTCTGTTCCTAGAACTACATAAGAAAATGAGTACGAAGTGCCTGATACACAGTAAGCTTTCAATCAGTATTATAGTTTTTAAAGATAAAAAGAATTAGTCCTGGATAATAGCTCCTATTTATCAATGCACACGTGTTTTGGAATGCACATAAACATATCTTTATTTACATTGAGATTTTATCCACAAAATTCAAAAAAATATTTAGTCATCTGTTTTGCCTTCCTATTGCACAAACCATTTCCTGTTCCCAGTACTGCTGACACTAGGAAGTAAAAGGACAAATAACCTGATGAAAAGGAGCCTTGATCCCAGGCTGGCTGTTTTGTCAGCAGCAATGACAGCTGCTGGCTGGGGGCCTCCACGCTCCCCCAGATCCAGTTCTCAGCTACTGAAGAGTCGAAAGATCTCCGTGGCCGTGGAACAGAAGTGTAAGTGGAGAGAATGCCTCACTCCCACCCCTAAGCCCTATAAACAACCCACCGGGCAGCTAGCGGAGGGACTTGAGAAGATGCCTTCCTCTGGCAGGGCCGCAGTGGGCGAGCACCAGCCCCTCAAGACTTGCAGAAGCTCACCCCGATACTTGCATAGATTCACTTATTATATTCTACCCCTGACCGCTGTGGGCTGACCCAGAGTTTGCTGGGCTGCATCGTGCCAGTTCTCGGGCTTTCTCCAGCCCTTGGGCACAGTTTGGCGACAGCATCAAACACAGGAGAGTGAAGAAAGCCAAGGGGGTTCAGCAGCCCACTCGGCAAAGCACTCTTTTCTTATCCCAAAAGAAGTTTGTGAAGCAATAGCAAGGAGGCCATCGGATACCAAGGGTGGGGGGGGAGGGAAATAGCTCTTGTTTCGAGGAACTTAAAATCCCAGAGAGGAGTGGGAAGACCAAATTTATATACATTCACAAGAGGCTTCCTCAAGTTAGTTTCATCAGGTAAGATGTGAAGCAACTAGTAGGTTCCTTGAGCCTTCCCTGAAGTTAACTTGGTCTCCCCTAGTGAACCCCCAAGAAGTCTCAGCTCAGCCAGAGCCTGCGGCTCTCACCACCACCCAGCCGCCAGGCCATACATGCAGCTTCCTAAAAACTTAGCGAGGGATTCAACACTTTCCCTCAGCTGCTTTCAAGATACCAAAGTAGTTTTCACAGCATCAAAATGAGGGCTAGGATACACACACAAATCAAGGTAGCTGAAGGAAAAAAGAGAAACTTACAAATAAACAATTTTATAATTGTAAGTGTGGCTTCACAGTGAATCACATACCCTATTATAATACCCATGTTGAACAAAGTTTACATTTGCATCATATGTTTTCTTATTCACCAAGAGGAAGGGGCTTTATCACTATATTCATTGGGGGGGGCGGCGGGGGGCACATGATTCAGTCTGAACTGTAACTGAATCCCTGGTGAGGGGCTTGATGAGAATTTTCTTCCTGATGTTTATTTTTATAAAAAGGTTTATTGTAACTTGTGTACAATGACTATTTATACAGTGATTATGCCCTAAGCTAGGGCAATGCTATAGACCACAGCCAAAATCTTAAATGACCTGTTTTTACACCAGATCTCCCCAAGGCAAAATCTTCACTCTTGTAGCTGAATTTAGTGCATAGTCCTCCCCTTTGATGCTTCCCTGTCTCAAGTACAATAGTTCACCTGCTGCCTTCTTCCATCCGCCTTGTCTTCTGGCCAGAGAGTCATTTTCTCTGAGCCTAACAGCCTCTCCATGCAAAGACACTGAAGCACTATGAAGCACTTTGATATCGCAACTTGCCAAGTGTGCTGTGATAGGATTTTTTCATTTATAATGTAACATGTGCCTATTTAGCGCCATGGTGTATACACCCCATGACCTTATTCTTCATGTCTGTCATTGAACTTGCTGGGTGCATAACCTTACTAGCATCTTAATATAGCTTTTGTAAAAATAGTTAACATAATTTAAGATTTAGCACTGTTATTTACCCTTCACTTTGACACTGCATTCAGTAGTCTCAATTTTGTCTTTACAGCATTCATATAAAACATTATTCTGGTAAAGGAAGCAAAGGGGAATTACAGGTGGAAGAAGAGAGCAAAAGGAAAAAGTCTCAAAAAAGCAACTCCCCCCCAAGAAATGGCCTTTGCTAGGAAATGAGCTTGATAGCAGTTTTGTATCTCTAGCTCTAAACACAAAATGCCACTCCTTGCCTGCCAGCTCAACTTTTAGCTCATCTGTCTTTCAACTCATGGTGTTTATCTGGCTTTATTTCTCCTCTGGTGTCCTCAAGTTCAAGTTGGTAGAGAGAGCATTAAGATTCTGTGCTCTGTATGAAATCATTTCAAGATCTGTGTTGTTGAAGAAAAGGTCTTGGTTTCTGAATAATGTTAACTATAGGAAAATATTAAAAAGCCTTTCAGAGAGTTGGAAAAAAAAAAAAAAAGGAGGGTACTTGGATCTGTCTTTCATTTTTATTTGGAATTAAGTTAAATTAGTGGCCAACTTTATAAAAAATTTTAAATGCTGTCATTCACGCTATTGGACCTTCAGAAGTCAAAAGGAGTTTCCAGATCCAGGGAGAAAATCCGCCCGCTAACTAAACCTTCGAGTTTCTTCCACTCAGGCCTGATCTGCACAGCAACTAAAAGCTTCCATGGCCCTTCAGCTGAATAGTTCAGGAACCAATGGCAAAGATGAGCCTCAAGTGATTTCGGCTGTCAAGAGTCTCTGCTCCCCAAATTCTTACAATGGCGATATTTGCAAAATTTCTGGTGTTTCTGTCCTAATTTTTTTTTAACAAATCAATTTTATTGATACCTGTTAATAAAGCATACAATCCATCCAAAGTGTACAATCAGTGGTATTTGGCATAAACACATAGTTGTGCATTCATCACTTCAATCATTATTAAAGCATTTTCATTATTTCAATAATAATACTAAACAAAAACAGACATACAGACAAAAAAATTTCATCAGCTCTCAATCTCTTTATGCTTTCCCTGCTATACACAGCTGATATTTCTGGCTATTCTTGCATACTTATTTATTTATTTATTTTAAACCAGTTTTATTGAGATATAGTCACATACCATGCAATCTATCCAAAATGTGTAATCAATGGCTTTTAGTATAATCACAATGTTGTGCAATCATCGCCACATGAAATTTTAGAACAATTTCATTACTACAAAAAGAAAAATTCCACATCCCTTAGCAGTCACCTCTCAATCCCTCTATCTTTTCCCAGCCCTACATAACAACTAATCTAATTTCATCTTTATAAATTGATTTATATTTAAACATTGCATAAATGGAATCATACAATTTCATTACTCCAAAAAGAAAAATTCCACATCTCTTAGCAGTCACCTCTCAATCCCGCTATCTTTTCCCAGCCCTACATAACAACTAATCTAATTTCATCTTTATAAATTGATTTATATTTAAATATTGTATAAATGGAATCATACAATATGTAGGTAGTACTTTGTGTCTGGTTTTTTTCACTTAGCATAATGGGTTTTTTTTTTGTCTGATATTAACATCTTTTAACATTAACATACCTTTGTTCAGTTTCAAAGAAAAACTCTTATATATGCAATATTACCCATATTCATATTTCACATGAGGTTTTACTATGCTATACCATCCCATGTTACATTTTTTAGCTTTCCTTTTAGTAATTTACATGACCTTAGACTTTCCCTTTCAACTACCATCATACCCTTATAATAGCACTGCTAGTTACAAACATTATGTTGTGCTTTCACCTTTTCTATTCATTTACAAAGATTAACACACCTCTTTTTTTTTTTTTTATCATTTCTGTACTAGTTAACCCTCAGCTTTCCATTCTCTAACCTCATTCTATTTTCTGGTGATCCATATCCAAGTTGTTAACTTCACGAGATTACACAATATATTTAATTCATAATAGCACAAT
>JAQZBX010056390.1:7154-18213 GCA_029593785.1 Cabassous unicinctus
TTTTTTTTTTTTTTTTTTTTTGGAAGTTATGAGAGAGATTCCATATATCAGAGAGGCCATTTCTCAAGCTGAAATGAACTAGATATGGCTTGGCTAAAAAACCTGAAAAACATTGTGTTTTTTCCTGTTAGGCAGCTTCAGTGTTTAGTACCTATATATATTCTGAGCCAGCCCATGGGCTAAATAGAAACCAGTATTACAAGACTGGCAGTTGAAGCCTAAAATTCATGTTTCAGGATTTCTGATCCAGACCAGAACTGGGTAGGATTTTCTTTTCAAGTGCCGGGAGAACCATCTTTAACCCACCCACTTAAAGTATCATCCGTTAGCCTGATTCTATTTTTAGATACCCTCACCAGTGGGGTTGCCTTTTATTTTTTACAAGGTATTTTTTTTCCACCATTGCCAAATCTTTCTTAACACTTAAAGGATTCTGCAGTTAAGTTTGGAGTGCTAATTTAAGATAAAACAAAACCTTGGACTTGAACAGATACAGATATTTTAGCTCATTAGTTTTTTTCAATTAAAAAAAAAAATCTGATTGCTCTCCTCTTTGATCTGTCCCAGAAAGTCTGACAAATAAGATCTTAACTCAGCAAATACTGAGTGCTACTATGGTCTAGGTACCATTTGGAACATAAAACAAAGATCCCTGCTGTTCATAAGTCACTTTCACCATCATTTCTTAGAATGTTCCAAGTGATGGGTGATAATCTTGACAACTGTTGGGTTGTTTGTGGGCTTTCCCAACCCTTGGTTGAAGTACACTAAGATACTGTATAGAAAGAAATCTTGAATCCTGCTTGTGGGAAGTTTGTTGGAGTGACTGGATGGGAAAAGGCTACCTCTTTTTTTTTTTTTTTTTACCTTTTCTTTGGGTAATTAAATTAGTATTTATGCGTATCCCTGGAACTCCATAACGTTAAAACTTTACTTTGGTGCTGTTCCAGTTTACGACTGAAATTGTCTCACAGCTTGAACTTGAAGCACTGACAGTTTGAACGTGCACCAGCTCCGCATGTGTGAGTGCAGGTGCACATTCATTCAACAGGCCTGTTTTGTACCTGCTGGGTGCTGGACTTTTGGGTGATACAAACGTGACTACGGTAGGATTTGAGGCGACTGTGTTCGTTTTTGTGCCTTTGATTCATGATATGTATGCCTGCAGGCATAGAAAAGCCTGGGAAGCCTGCTCTGGGCCTTGCTTTTACAATGGAATGCAACAGAATTTGCCTTTTTACAAGAATTAATTTTAACTTTTGTACCTGGTGTTTTATGAACAAATCCTGATTCAAGTACAGCCCATTATTTTAATTGCCCCTTAGTAATAAGTTAAAAAAAAATTTCACTGGCAAAATATTTTTTACACCCTAATGGCAAAAACTGATGTTCTGAACACCTTCTACCGGAAGAAGTTAAGCTCTGATAATGGGCTGTTTGTTCTTTCAACAACGATCTGAGTACTCCCTGATACACAGAGAAAGACAAAGACCTCGAAGCTTTCGTTCTGGGATCACAGACCTTGCATTCTCCGTTCTGTCTGTGTACAACGCACATGAATTGTGCTAAGCAACAGCATGTTTACGCTTAGTTCCTGGAGGTGGAATACTTCATATGCTCAAGTAGACTTAAATCGTGACTATAGTCTGCCTTTATTTTTCTGAGTTTAACAATCTTGCCCAACCTAAGCAAGATTATGCAATGATTTTGTTCTCTTTAAATTTAAACCCCAGAGCACCTCAATTTTCTCTGAATTGCTGTCACCGTTTACTGTTCTTTTGTGTATCTGTAGCAGTTATAGTTGCAAAATATTTTGCAGTCTTTTATAATCCATCATATTTCACAGCAAACTAGTTGTGTTAGGTTAAGAATGCATTGCTCCGGGGAAGAAACAAGCCACAGGGGGGATGAACTGACCTGCCCACCCCCCTACACACCCCCATATCCCCACCCTGACATGAAGCTGGTAACAGAGCCAGGTTGGAATTTAAGGGCTGCTGTTTCCCAGGGATTGCTTAACTGAGCCGTCGCAGACCATGTTATCTAACAGGATCTTGGAGACTAAGCAGAGATGTGTGGGCAGAGTATAAAAGGGCTGCCCTCTGTGTGGTTAGATGCCTGATTATGTAAGGTATGAGAATGTTAGAGCCCCAAATGGACTTGAAAGACATTCTAGCAATTGATTGTAGTACCTGCAGGATCTTAAAATTAACAGTCTTTTAGTTACATATGTCTTGCTTTGATTTGGTTTTTTTTTTGTGTGTGACCTGTTGAAAGGTGTACCTGGGCACTCGGCAACCCAAAGTTTTAGATTCTTTTTCAGAATAACTTTATCAGGCTGAATGGTTATGCAGCCAGATATTGTCTAGGTTCTTGACTAAACTGCAAGAAATGAATTTCAAGAGCACTGCACATTGATTAGGCCAGTAGTTTATTAAGGAATGGCGAGGAGAGAAATGGGAGAAAATAACAGATCATGGGTCATGGGTCCCAGGTAGAGAGGAAGGGGCTGAAGAGTGATAAAGTGGGCTGATTTACAGATTACAGTTCCCCATTATAGATTATAAATGCCCAGGCTTTACTTGCGTGGCCATCATGGCAGGGGAAAAACAGCGAGAGCAGAGCACAGAAGGCAGGAACAGGGCAGGAACAGGCACGGGGACCGGCTGAAGGCAAGACTGATTTGGCTTCCCGCTTGCTTTTTAAACCATTAATTATTCTGCCCCTTTGCTAATGGCATGGGAGGCACCCCAGCTGTTTTGATGACCCCCCCATCAACCCCCACCCCCCCGGGAGGACCCAACAATAAGGCCCCTGGAGAATATCCGGAGCTTCTCCTGGCTTCTGGAGGAAATCTCATTCCGAATGGAAGAATCTCGTGAGGGTCTTCCAGCAGCCATCCTGGGGTATCGATGTCCACGTGGACTTCTTGCCAGGCTCCAGATCCGTCCATTGATTCCCTGTTTTACTAGCCGGCCTCAGTTAGTCCGCACGGTGAATGGCTTCTGGGTCCAGAGACCTTCTTGATGTTAGTGTAAACTCCAGCAGAAGCACTTTTTAAACGTGGGGTGTTTTTTTTAAATATTTGAGTAAGTGGATATGTAATGTAAGGTCTTACTGCTGATTCCTGAACAAGTTGTCCATTGTTTGGGGCATTGTCTGGAGGATCACCCATTGCAACTCCTGGTGGGATGTGTGCACCTCTAGGGTCATTCTGGCTTGGCGGAGGTGCTATTTCGTCTGAATTGTAAAACTTCCATAATGAACCAGTATTTTCTGCTTTTGCCTGCCTTAGGGACTGCAGGAATGTCTACCCACCCAGAAGATTAGGCCACCTGCTCTCTATAAGGGCAGAATCTCCTTTCTTAATGCTAATGCTGAAATCACACTAATTTCAGAGCGACAGCTTCAAACCCCCCCTCTCCTCACCTTAACTGAAGATATTTTAAATTTGGGCAGCTTTCTAGAGCACCCTTGATTTTCAAACACTTAAAAAGAACCAGGAAAGCTATTAGACGTAACTTTGTAAATTGGGAATTTGTGAAGTGGAAAAGAAAACACAATTGAGGTGATTATTGTAAATAGAAAAATAAATGGAGCACTTTGAGAAAATTGACCCATTAGATTTGTGCTTTTCGATAGTTTTACGTGAGAGGGTGTTCAGAACCATTGCCATAGGTATTGCTGGCCCACCTACTCTATTTCTCTTCCTCTTGATAATGACAACCATTGTCCCTATTTTATAGTGGGAAAGTGTCAGGACATGAAGGACAAATAATTGCTAGTATCAGAGTCAGAAAGAGAAGCCTGGTTCTGAGCCACGACTGCAGGCTGGCCCCAGCTCCTGCCCATCCTCCATGCACCCTCTTGGGTACCTGGGCTGCCGCTTGCCTTGGTGCTGTGGTCATTCCGCCCCCCAGGATGCAGGCCTGCACCAGGGTCAGGGGAGGTTTGGAGTGGACAAAATGGGCCTTTTGTTGTCTTTACTTACTGGAGAAATTAAATAGGACACCTTAAAATCATAAAACACTCTGTGAATGTTGAAAAGCGTGTTGACCTGCTGGACAGTGCTGTTGTAGAATCGACTGGTCTGAGAGCTGCAGGCTCTGCCTGAATATTCCCGTAGAGAGCATGCTTCCCAGCACTCAGTAGGCCCTGCTCAGAAAAGACCCATGCCCGTAATGTCCCCCTTTTCGAAAAGGTAGTCTGAAATGAACATTTTATGAAATTGTTATTAAAGTAAAAGCTGATTATTGAGATATAAAAGGACATTTATGTATGTTGTGTTGCCAGAATTTTTGTGTAGAGAAAATGGAATAGTAAAGACTGAACAGATAGACTTTCGGGATCCAGCCCAGCCTTAGAACCTTACGATGAAAAGAATAATAATTACCCAACTGCACAAAATTGACTCATTCATAGAACGGCCTCAGATGCAGGATTGATTTTTGTTTTCCTTATCAATGTGTCCAGGGAATAATCTCTTCCAGGTAGAATTGAGAATTTATGCGGTCAAAGAAGAAGAACATAAAGAACATAAATAACCTTGGATATTACTTTTTTTGGTTAAAAGATCTTTTCCTCCTTTTTCTCTACTGAAATTTATCACTGTAGCTTTAACTTAAAAAGACTCCAGATGAATAGGAATTCAATAACACAAGCTTATCTCAGCAGTTCAACAAGGACATAAACAAGTACTATTTTGCCATTTAAGCATATTGTGCTGATTGTTATATGATATAATTTAACTTTTTTTTTTTTTTACCGGGAGATCCCGGGGATCGAACCCAGGTCCCTCCATATGGGAGACGGATGCCCCAACCGTTTGAGCCACATCTGTCCCCCCTATAATTTAACTTTGAGAGAGGTAGTAGTCTTAGAGCTAGCATGAGAGAAGGAATGGCCTCTCCTTCCATTGAATAGGACTAAAAATTCTTGGTAACAGATATTCCTAGGGAAGTCTGACCTTAACCACAGCCCTCTGCTGCTCTGCTTCCCGTGCTTGGGGAGTCTGCACGGTGGAACCATGGGCAGTGTGAACTGCCCCCGCTGGCCGGGGCCTTACAGGACTTGCTTCCTTATGTTTAGGAAAGCCTTCCTGCTATTTGCTGCAGTTGTCTAAGGAGCACACACACTGAGGCGATGTCTTCCCCTGCATGCCAGTTTTTTCTCTGGGACTTGAGCATTCGTTCCCTTAGCTTTGTCTTGAGCTTCCTAGGAGAGCCCCTGGGGCTTGAAAAATCTTTCCTTCCTGGCATAGATGGTTCTGTGGTTTCCCATCTTTTTTCTCTGCGTGTGGCCCTGAAACTTTTTATGTGCCTATTTTCAAGGTGATCTATATTTATCACTAGATGCAGAGGTGCAGAGAAAACCTTTTCCCAAGAAAGAGAGAGAGGAAGTGTTGAGCTCGAAGCAAGAGAGGAGCTTGGAGGACGTCGGCTGGGCCTGGTGGGCCTCCGGGTGGAGCTGTGGGCTGGGCAGGCGTGGGCCTCCTTCCTGGAAGGCCTGCATCTAGCTCACAGGGCACCGCTTCTCTTAAGAAAGCCCCCGGCCTGGTGGTCTGCTGGGCTTTACTAGAGAGCTCGTGAAACAGGGACTCCTGCCTCCCAGACCCCGTGGGCCTGCCTGCATTCTCATCTCAGCTCTCCAAGGCCTTGTTCTCACGGACCTTAAAGGTGCACGTTACTACTCAAACAGGAAGAGAATCCACAAAGCTGTCTTCAGGGGAAAGGTAGGGTTTTTGCTGTTGCTTTTGTTGTTTTTATCGCTTCCATGATGCACAGGCTTTTCACAGAAACAGCTCAAAGGAAAGGCCATAGGAGCCTCCCTAGCTCTGGTGCTTAAACTGTGAAGAGGAGGAGAGGTTCAGATCCTTTCCAGCTACCTGGCCCCTTTGCCAGCTATTATTTCACAGCTTTCCGAGTCCTTTTTGGTGTTTAAGTTGGCTGGTCACCACCTCTCTTGGCCCTTAGGAGTACCCATTAAAGAATGGGAGCTTGATCAGGCCTAACTCAACTAAAGAAATTGATCTTATAGTTTAAATTCATTCTCTGGATTTGCACAATTGAGTAATTACCTTCGGTAAATTACCTTCATTGTGTTTATACCTATAAAAAGGTAATATCCAACAGACTTTCACAGTATTTCCTCGCGGGGGTCAGAAGCTTGCATTGATTTAATGAGCAGGTTTAGGATTAGATCCAGAGGCGCCTCTGATACCTTTACTATGAAGGGGCTTAAATAGCAAGGAAATTTGCATCAGCAATATTTACCCATTTTTGAGTAGAATCTAAATAAAAACAAATCTAGAGATATTTTGTATCATTACACAACCCTGCTATTCTTTTATCCCTTTAGTTGCATAGACTGTAGTATTTACAATGCAGTAGAATACTATGCAGCCACAAAAAGGAATGAACTGTTCTGGTCTAGAATGATCTCTGGGTTATATATTTTAAGTAGATAAAAAGTAAGGTACAAAACCATGTGTATACTATGATTTGTGTTATAGACAAAATGATGTGTGTGCCTGCGGATTTACAGAGGCATAGAGTATCATTGAAAGGATCCACAGGAGACTGATCCTTTTGTTGCCTCTGGGGAGGGAAGCTGGGTAGCCAGGGAGCAATGGTGAGAGGAGGCTTTTCACTCTATACCCTTTTGTACCACTTGAATTTTGAACCCAGGAAATCCTATTCCAAAGTAAATAAATCACATTAATAGTTAAATAAATAAATAATAGACTCATAATAATCTCAGTTTCAAAAAACAAAACTGAGTTATCTATGGAAGAGCTTTCCAATAGAACTTTCTGCAGTGATGGAACTGTACTGTCCCCATATAATATAGCTATATGTGGCTGTTGAGCACTTTAAAGGTGGGTTGTGCAACTGAGGAAATGAATTTTAACTTTAGTTTTGAGTGATTTAAATTTAAATAGCTGCTTATGGCTAATGGCTACCACATTGGTTGGACAGCTTAGATCTAGAGTATATATGATTTAGACTACCTCTCCTGTTTAGAACTGACTAAAGTTTAGATGTATTTTAGAAGAAACAATTATTAGTTTAGATTCTCAAGGTAAAATTTATTACAGTAAAATCCAAGAAACTGCCTAAATTTTCTTTTTGTTCTAGAATTGAATGCCATCATATATTTTCTGGAATAAGTGACTCTTAGGCTTGGAAAATCCTCTTTATTACCGGGAAAATCATTTTTATGGAAACCTATGTCTTTTGCAGTCTTACTTAGAAGCAGCCTATTTTTGAGAGGTTGATTTTCTAATCTTTAGCACAAACCCTATTTGTGTGTCCTCCCCCCAGTTTAAAGTGCCAGGCAGGCACTTTGTTCCTCAGCCCAGCAGCTGTTGTGAGAGTAGGGGACAGTTTGCATTCTTAACCAGCAGCTGCCTGCTGCCTTTCTAATCTGGTTTTGGCAGGAAATAGTGCACAAGTGGAAGCCAAGTTAAAAGAATCTTGAAAAATAAACAGAATGACTTTGGATGCCACTTCGTATATAGTCCATCTTTCAGCTGAAGTTTGTTCTAGTAAGTTGTTGACATGGTTAGATTGTGAGCCCTTCCAGGGCAGGGCGGTATTTAGTGGTCTCTGAAATCCAGGGTCTAATCCAAGGCCTGGAACATACCATTAGGAGGTCATTAGCATTATTATTTTTTAAATGAATGACTACACTGCAAATTTGTTTAATTGATTTAGTTACTAGCTTAAAACTGTTGTTCATCCAGGATAAACTAGTTGAGATAATTAGTGATTATGGGTCTCTCCTCTCTTCTTTGTGCTGCATGTTATCACCCACTCTTTGCTCTAAAGTGAGACATTTTGAATATTCTTTAAGCATTATTTATTCATCCATTCTGCAAGCAAGCTTATTTTTGTTGTAATCAGGGAATAGGCATATCCTAATTTAGTCTATCTTTCCTACAGATTAAGAGGCTTTCAGAAGGTGTTGGAAGGGCATAGATATGGTACCTTTTTAAACTAAAAGCAGAGAGTCCTCAGGTTGGTATATCAAATGAATGAATTTTATCTCAAAAGAGGAAATTTTAGTAAAATCTCTCCTTTGGGATTCACATTGTTCTTTCCATCAAACTCTCTCATTCTCTAGAAGGCCCAAGGACTCCCCAGAATGTGCATGGTGGTGGGTATTTTCATGAGGGGGGAGTCTGACGATGGACGGTCCCATGGTAAGCAGTGTTTCGTTTTCGTTGCAGACCTTCACTGCCTGGTGTAACTCCCACCTAAGAAAAGCTGGCACCCAAATCGAGAACATCGAGGAAGACTTCAGGAATGGCCTTAAGCTTATGCTGCTTTTGGAAGTCATCTCAGGTTGGTAGAAAACATTTCTCGTAGGTGCTATCCCCTGTTCCTACCCTTCCATGAGCAATCAGTAGATACGTACCTATTTAAAGATGATTGCATCAGGAGTTCCCTTTTAACCTGACTGAGCAAGAATGTGGCATCATTGGAAAGAAATCCCTTTTAAAGAACAATCTGCCTGGAATTCTTTTTCTGTTCTAAAAACAAAGTGAATTCTGTTTAAATTGGCTTATCAAAATATTTGCACCCCTCACCTTGAAATAAAATAAGAGAGAGAAGAGATTATATTTATATGACTACCTACCATTGCTGGCCTTTCCAGCTAGTGTGTATCCCAGGAAATCATCTTGCACCCAAAAAGCCAGTGTACATATTGGCATAACTCTGAGAACATAAGTTAAAATCCTGGGAGGTGTAGGGTTATGTTTGGTCCTGAATTTCAATTGGTGGATTAGACTTTAGGCTGGAGGATGGGTCACTCTGGAAGACATGTGCCTGGGCAGGAGTAAGGCCTGTCTCCTCTGATCCATCGATCTTCATATTCAGGTGTCTTGGGTGGGTCCTGGCAGCAACCTCTGTGATTTGAACTAGGCCGTCCTGACTTCCTCTCGCAGTAGCCAACAGCTCTGAATGCTCCTGGGACACTAACCGGCGTCCCTTTACTGATTTGTAAGTTCACTCACACTCCAAACCGGGCTCTCCCAGGAGATCCGCGAAGCATACAGCCTTAATAGCCAGGCTCCTGCTGGTCCATTTGATCTTGAAAGTTTTTTTTGGTGAAAGTGTTCCCTCTGTGTTTTGATTCAGAGAAGCAAGGAGCACATCAGAAAAAGTCAGGTAACTCTTTCCACTTCAGGAAATCAAGGACTCTGAACTTTAGATCTTGATCCTCCATCAAAGGGTCATCTCCTCTGTGTCTACACTATTCTCTTCTCATCCGACAGGGGAAAGGCTGCCCAAACCTGACCGAGGGAAAATGCGATTCCACAAAATTGCTAATGTCAACAAAGCCTTGGATTACATAGCGAGCAAAGGCGTGAAACTGGTGTCAATCGGGGCCGAAGGTAAGTGAATGGAAGACCAGGCTCTGGGATAGTCTGCAAAGCGTAGGGTCCCACCTAGTACTTGTTCAGACTGACTGCAGGAACCAGACAGAACTTCAGCGCCTTAGTACGAGCTGCTTAATAGAAGGGAAGCAGCCTCTCCATCCTCCTGGGAGAAGGGGAGTTCTGATGAGGCTGCAGGAGCGGGAACAGCCCTGCACCTCCTGATGCGTGACCGACCAGCCTCACAGCCAGTTGGGGAGCAGTGTCAGAGGCTCAAGCTAAAGACAGCACCGAGACTATGCTCTCTGCGTTTGATTATTTAAAACTTGCGCTCATAGAGTCTTAAAGCTGTGGAAACTCCTGGGTTGTTTTCAGTGGTAATACATATGCAAGCTCTGTGCTTATTATTAACTCAGAACTCATTTAAACCTGAGGCATTTGGTTATGAATACCATAGTTATAACTAGACATACTGTGTTGCTTATAAAAAAATAAACTGGTCTTTCCGTATGTATATTTTCTAATGGCTCTGAAGTCAAATCTTACATATAGCAGAACATTATATACTGACAATGCTGTCTTTGCATTAATTTGTTGTTGTTGTGTTCCTTGCCCAAAGAAATTGTTGATGGCAATGTGAAAATGACCCTGGGTATGATCTGGACCATCATCCTTCGCTTTGCTATTCAGGATATTTCAGTTGAAGGTAAAAGACACACTTAAAAATCTGATTGTGTTAAGATTATAAATTAAATATTTCAATAAGGTATTGTGAAATTGAATAATCGGATGACTGAATGAAAGATATGTGAGTTGGAGTTTCATAAGTGTTGTATTTGTACAGGAAAAGACGCTGGCAATGCCGTTTCATTCTTGGGGGTGGAATCATCTTGGAAATGATGAGCACATGTTCAGAATAGAAGTCGCTTTTTAAAAGTGAGATTTATTGAGCTGCTTTTTTACTTATGATAATAGTAAGTTCACAACTGTGACAATTCTTTAGGCTTACAGCTGAAACACTTTTTTTTTTTTAAGGTACAAAAAAATAATCTATTGAAATCCAAGTTCTTTTTTTTTTTTTTTTTTTTTTTTAAACAAAATCTCTAAATCTCTATTGTCATTATGTCTTTCTGCCTAATAACTGTTGCATCATTGTGATGGAATCTGAATCCTTGGCACTGCCACTAAAGAGAAAGATCTTTAGTCTTTTACTCCCACTGCATTCCCAAATATTTTGATGAATTCAGAACTGTTGAAAAGTGTCAAATTGACTTTCTTAAAATTAGAGCATTGCCTATTTAGCCCCCAAATCACAAGCTGTATAGCTGCAGAACATTTTGGAGGGCAGCCTGAATTGTTCAACTAAGCAGCCTCCCCTAATTTTGCCACCGTGTTCCTGAGCTGGTGACGGTGGGGGCATTGTTCTTAATTCTGCCCAGGCCAGACTGTCCTGAGTCTGGCCTTTCCCAGTGATTTCTTTTTTTTTTTAATTTTTTTTTATTTGTAAAATGATATATAAATACATATGCATATATGTGCATTTGTTTACATAAATGTTATTTGTTATATATATATATACATTTTATAAAGGTGCCTAGATTACCCAAATATTACTCAGAAACTACAGGGATTCCCATGCTCCCCACCGCCCACACCCCCAAAAACACCCCACACAAC
>JAQZBX010056391.1:0-18202 GCA_029593785.1 Cabassous unicinctus
GGTGCGCTATCCATTGCGCCACAGCCGCTCCCTGCCGTGAGGTTGCTGCATCAGCCCACGACACCGCGCGAGCCGGCCTGCCCTCACAAGGAGGCGCCGGGAAGCGAACCCGGGGCCTCTCATATGGTAAACGGGTGCGCTATCCATTGCGCCACAGCCGCTTCCTGCCGTGAGGTTGCTGCATCAGCCCACCGCACCGCTCAGGCCGGCGTGCCCTCACAAGGAGGCTTCGGGGCGTGAACCCGGGCCTCCCATATGGTAAACGGGGGCTCTATCCACTGAGCCACACCCGCTTCCCTCTGTGTGTGCTTTTTAATATTTTATTTCCAACATTTCTTTGAAAATTACCTTATCTATTCTAAGTATACATGAATATTATTATACTTCCCAGTAACTATTAAGCTGCATAATAGAATTGCTCTTGTTTATTACTCAATTCATGACTCACCATTCACACACACACACACACACACACAATTTTGTGGACAGACAAAATGTTTCCTTTAAGCAATTGCAGGTTAATATAGTGTTAGATACAGATACTAATCAAACTTTCATAACAGCAAGTATTAAATGATGATTGTTTTAAGTGTTTACACAAAGTGTTGCCACGTGCGTAAAGTTAAAAAAAACAACAACTCATCTTTGATGGAAATATAAAAGAGCTCAAGATGAAGAGTGAAAAGATTTAACTTGGGAGTTAAATATACCAATTCTTTATATGAAGACTTGATGAATAGAAAATCATGGACATTGTTTTTTTTTTCACAATTTGTTTGCTACTTTTCTAGGAGAAAATGTGGATAGTGCATTTTAATGCAGATTAATTTGATATCAATTTGTCTAATTTGTGGATTGAATTATTAGTCAGACTTTGATAGGCTTAAGTGAGGGCATCCTTGCTCCTAGCACTAATCTTTTTCTTTTCCATAGAAAAATTATTTTAGTTAATTTGAAGGAGCAGCTAAACTGATAAACCAGGGTACAACCATGTCTAAAACTTTGCTTTGATCATTTGAATATCTGATTTGAATGGAAGCAGGTGGTAACTGATCCTGGAATGCAACAAAAAAAAAATGCAATGTTTGAATAGATGGATAAGAAGCAATGTTGAAGTGATTTATTCCTTTTTACAGAAAAAACATCCCAAAAGATAATAAGGAAAATATATTTGAGATGCTGTTCCTCAAATACCTCAATTTCTTTATAAGACAACATGATATTGACATTGTATTAGTCAACCAAAGGCTGCTGATGCAAAATACCAGTAATTGGTTGGTTTTTACAAAGGGTATTTCTTTGGAGTAGAAGCTTACAGTTACCAGGACATAAAGCCTAAGTCACTTCTCGCACCAAAGTCTATGGCCACGTGTTGGAGCAAGATGGCTGCCGATGCCTGCCAGGATTCAGGCATCATGAGTTCCTCACTTCCTGGGGTTTGCCTCTTTCTGAGTTCAGCTGCTTTGGTATCGCCACAAGGCCAGCTGTAGACAATTAGGCTAACGGCTTATTTCTCTTCCAGGGGCCATCTCTCTTTCCTCATGATCAAGCTCCTCTGTGTGATTGCTTCCTAGGGCTCCAGCTCAAGTCTCCATCATCAAAACTCCAACATCAAAACTCCAACTCTCCCTTTGTCATGTCTTTTATCTGTGAGTCCCCACCCTACTGACGTGGCCCAATCAAAGCCTTAATCATAGTTTAATCAAGCCCAAAATCTTTTTATCAATGTTAAAAGTTTTTATTTTACTAGAATAATAAATCTACTTTAGTCCACATTGAATTGCCCCCTTATCTTTATTCATTTCTCAATCTTTAGGATTTTTGGGATGATGATGCCACTGTCCTTAAAATTGAGAGGAGGCTTAGAGAGGTCTCATAAGCTTTCATTTCACAATGTAAATTTTACTATTTTAATTTTTTACCTATGGAATTAAGTCCTTGATTTGTATGTTTCTAAGGTTTGAATCCAGGTATTTATGGCAAATGCATCTTTGAGTGGCAGGAGCTAACAAAAAAAATCTATGCAAAAATCATATTTCACTGTTTTTGAAAATTGACTACTGGTTGTCTGGTGCGCTCCTTAAGAATCTAGCTTTACTATATAACTTGTCATAACTTACAAAATTGTGTGGAAGAGAGTATAAACTACAATGTGAACTATAATCCACACTCAGTGGCAATGCTCCAAAATGTGTTCATCAATTGTAACAAATGTACCACACTAATGAAAGATGTTGTTAATGTGGGAAAATATGGGAGGGCTAGGGAGCAGGTTATATGGGAATCTCCAATATTTTTTATGTAACATTTATGTAATCTAAGTACTTTAAAAAATATGTGTATATATATATATATGAAAACCCAACAGAGGCAAAATTGTGGGGCCTCTCCTTTACTAGAAATTCTTCTGTTTACTAGAATCAGAATATGTCCTTATTTCTATGAAGTAGAATTTACCCCTACAGAGTGCTCTATTGCAGTCTTAAAGCCAGAAATACTTTATACCACATTGAATTTGTTGTCTCTCACACTGTTTGTCTTTATCTTGCTTCTGCCTGCATGGTAGGTTCTGGGAAGAACAAGACAGCAGTGGCTGTCCTGGATCAGGCCTTCAGGCTGCCACTGAATAGATTGGAACCAATATACATGCACTTCAGTATGTATAAAGAGGTTACTCTGCTCCCCTGAAACAGAGACGGGAACCCAGAACTAGAGGTCAGTTGGCTCTATACTGAGTCTGGGAGGGGTTAGGGTAGATTCCAGCTCATGTTACCAGTTGTAAGTTTCATTTTCTTGATTCAGGACTCTCTCTGTTACTGCAATAATTTAACTGATTTCTCGAGTTTGGTGAAGATAGTCTGGACTGTTTATGTAGTTTTTCAAAGCTTCTCTGGTGAACAAAGCCTGAAGTGTCTTTAGTTACCAATTTGGTTGCCTGAATTCATCATAATAATATAAGGAACACTTAGTAATTAATGGATGTATTTTATTTCCTAGAGAAAACATAATGTAATGAAATGAAGTATGGTTAAAAATTCTAACAGAGTGAACGAATTTTAATATTAAGTATTACATTATCCAAAAAGTAGTCAAAAGAGAAGAGTCAGAATTTCAAAAATATATGATATATAATGAAAATAGCATAAATAAATAATGATTTTAAATATAAGTGGACTAAACCCTCCATTTAAGTTCCTTATAATTGATGCCATTAAAAAGAAAGCCCCAACTATATCATGTCCACAATTTAATAGCTGATGTAGGAATATAATAGAGTAGGGGGTTCCAGGACTAAGAACTTCCAGCAAAACAAAAATTAAACAGGTGTAAACAGTATAAATTGTTAGAAAAAATTAGTTTGAAACTCTGGAGTCAAGAAGAAAACTGTACAGCATCCAGGAAAGAGCAGACTGAACCAGCTGTTAAATTGTTGTAAAGAACTGTAGATTGCTAATTTAATGTGGTGGCTATTGATGCCCATCCCTCATCATGGTAGGCCGCAGTGCAGTCCAGCTGCTGGCTAGCTCACTGTGAAAAAAAGAGACATAAAAATCCTCTTCCCCAAGAATGGTGGGTATGGTGGATCAATGTTCTCAGCATTTGATTAGTGAATTTGGATTTTGGGGGTCTGTCTTGGAAGGGCAGCCATTATTTCAATACACCTCAGATAAGGGCATCAACAGCCATTGTTTCAGCTTGTTCTGTCACGGGTAGCCACTGACATTTTTTTTTCAAACTGGCCCAGAGATAGGCAGCAGTGATGGAGACTTAAGGACCCTGAACTTCCTCAGGGCTTTGGGGGTTAGTTAGCTGAAGGGCAGTATTGGCTGGACTGGTCAGGGGAACTCATCTTTGTGGAGTCATCAGAGATGGAAAATAACCATATGATCATCTCAATTGATTTAGAAAAGGCATTCAAAAAAATCCCACACCCCTAGATAAAAACACATAGAACACTAGAAATAGAAGGAAACTTCCTCAATAAGATAAGGGCATATATGCAAAGCCCACAGCTAACATCTTCCTTAATGGTGAAAGACCTAAGCTTTCACTCTAAGATCAGGAACAAGACAAGGATGCCCACTGTCAACACTGTTACTGAAAATTTTACAGGAAGTTCTTGTCGAAGCAATTAAGCAAGAAATTTAAATAAAAAAGTATCCAAGATGGAAAGGATGAAATATAATTTTTCCTTTTTGTAAATGATATGATCCTACATACAGGAAATCCTAAAAATATGCCACAACAAAGCTCCCAGAGCTAATAGATAAATTCACCAAAGTAACAGTACAGGATCAACACACAAAAATTAGTAGTGTTTCTTTATACAGGCAATAAATAAACAGAAACATAAATCAAGAAAAGAATTCCATTCACAATAGCAAAAAAAAAAGTCAATTATCTAGGAATAATTCTACCTAAGGATGTAAAGGACTTATACACAAAAAACTACAAAACTTTGCGAAAAGTAATCAGAGAAGACCTAAATAAATAGAAGGGCATTCTGTGTTCATACATTAGAGTAAATATCGCTAAGATGTCAATCATACCCAAAGCAATTTATAGATTCAATGCAATCCTGAATAAAATTCCAAAAACCTTCTTTGAAGAAATTGATAAGCTAATCTTCACATTTATATGGAACTATAAGTAGCCAGAAATGCTAAAGCCATTCTGAAAAGGAAGAATGAAGTTGGAGGACTCACACTTTCCAATCTTAAAACTTATTACAAAGCCACAGAAATTAAAACAGTACTGTATTGGCCCAAGCACAGAGGTATAGAGCAATGGAATTGATTTGAGAGACCAGAAATCAACCTACAAATTTAAGGACAACTGTTTATTGATAATTTCCTAATTAAGTAGTGTCTTCAGCAAATAGTGTTGGGAACTGATCATCATTTGCAAACGAAAACAGAAGGAAGACATCTAGCTAACACTATATTAAAAAATCAACTAAAAATTGATCAAAGAACTAAATATAAAAACTAAAACTATCAAGAACCCAGAAGAAAAGATAGGAAACATCCTCAGGATCTTGTGATAGGCCATGGTTTCTTCAGGTTTAAACCCATAGCACAAGGAAAAAGAGAGGAAAAAAAAAATATATATATACACACATATATACATAAATGGGACCTCATCAAAGTTAAAAACTTTTGTTTCTCTATGTACATTACCATGAAAATAATATGACAATCTCCACAGTGGTAGAAGATATTTGGAAACTGAATATCTGATAATGTTTTAATATCCAGAATATATAAAAACAACTTAACAACAAAAAAACAACCCAATTAAAAAATGGGCAAAAGACTTGAATACACATCTCTCCAAACAAGATATACAAATGGCTAAAGAGTAGATAAATAGATGTTCAACATCATTACCTTTCAAGGAAATGGAAATTAAAACCACAATGAGATATCATTTCACACCCACTAGAATGGCTACTATTACAAAAACATAATATAACAAGTGTTGGAGAAGATGCAGAGAAATAAGAACCCTCAGACACTGCTGGTGGCATTTTAAAAGTGTGCAGCCACCGTGGAAGACAGTATTGCGATTCCTCAGAATGCTAAATATAGAGCTACCGTATGTCACTACTACTAGATATATACCCAAAATAATTTAAAGCAGGGACTTGAATAGATATTGGCACATTGAAGTTCATAGCAGCATTATTCACAATCGCCAAAAGATGGAAGCAAAGCAAGTGTCCATCAACTGATTAATAAATAATTAGAATGTGGTATATACATACAAGAAATGAAATATTATTTAGTTATAAAACAAAGTATTGATATATGCAAAAAAATGAATGAACTTTGAAGACATCATATTGAGTGAAATAAATCAGCACCAAAGGTCACATATTGTATGATCTCACTGATGTGAAACAATTAGACAAACTCATAATCATCATCTAGAATAAAGGTTACTGAGAGTTGAGGCTAAGGAATGGGAAGCTAAGGCTTAAAATATACAAGATTCCTTTTGGGAATGATGGAAATGTTTTGGCGATGGGTGGTGGTGATGGGAGCACGATACTCTGACGTCAATTAACAGCACTGATATATATATATATACACACATATATCTGAATTTGAGTAAAAGGGGAAAATGTTAGAATGTACATGTGGTAAGAGAATAAAAGTTTTTAAAAAATCTATGTAACTACACTACACTGTGAAACATAAGATAAAAATTATGAACTTCAGTTAATAGTACAATTTAAAAAGTATGCCATTATCAATTATAACAAATGTTTCACAACAATACATGTTTTTGGTGGTGGGCTGGTGTATGGGAATCCTGTAATTTATGCATGATTGTTCTGTAAACTCACAATTTTTCCAATAAAAAAAATTAAAAAATGATGAATAGTAAAAGTACGTAAAAATTTATCATTTTAAATATAAGCATATATACAAACCTGGGTAAATAGTACTATTAGAAAAAGTAGATGCCTATATTACAGAGATACGAAGGATAGTATAGAATAACAGTATAGGCAAATTTAAGAGAAAACTATAAAATTCCTAAAAAAGCTTCAAATCACATAAAAAATGGAGATCTTTAAAAAGAGAAATAGAATTTTATTAATAAATGGCACTGAATAATTATCAAAGATAAAGTTCTTATTTTGTTGAAATATAGGACAAATAGGTCATGTTTCCTTTCTATTTCTTACTCCTGATCTTCTGCCAATTTTTAAAAACTCTTAGTGGTATTATATTAGAATCTCAACAATAAAGATTCAGCCAAAACCATTAGTCATATCAAGTTTTCTGAATTATTTTTTCTTCAAATATTACTTACAGCATTTGAAAGTACACTTAATATCTATAAAATTTATTGCAATGCTGGGAAGAAAAGCTTCCTTAAGGTTATCTTGCATTGGAGGTTATTTTGCATAGGAGGTTATTTTGTACCTCCTATTAAGATTGCATTGACATAGAACCCCAAATTGATCACTTGCGAAATAAATTGATTCTGGCTTTTAATTGTCAAATAAATTTATCTCAGAGTCACTGAATTTTTGATGAATTGAAGAATTGTATGTACAAAACTTTATCTAATGTATAAAATATTATTTTATAGTTCTTCGATCCTTACAAAAATTCACTTTGGAAATTCTACCATATAAACAGTATGGTAGTAATTTAACAATAATTAATATTGATTTAATTATTACTAATTAATGAAAGATTGACAGGAATTCATTTTACATGGTTGTATAAAGAGAATGTAAACTTTTGGCCTACAATTTAATTATAAAATCTTTATTCACCTCAGCACTATTTTTTACATTTGTCCAACATGTTTCTCTTAATATAAAAAACACCAATAAACCAAAATTATAAAACAAATTGCACAAAAGTATGTGGTGGCTAAATACAATGCATCTACTGTGTCAATTAATTAGCTGAAATTCCCAGACTTTACTGGAGAAGCACCATCACACGTTCTTTGGATGCCTCAAAAATGACCTGGTTCACACTCCTAGAAAGAAGTTAGTTATGCTGCACCAGTCATAGCAAAATACATGAAACTGTGGCTTTTACAAATGTTTGTTGCAAAACAAGTCAAGTTGTAGGTATTAATAATATTTAATAATAAAATCAGGATATTACTGAAAATTCAGCAAGGTAGAATTATATAAATACAAAAGTATATATATAAATAAGGTTTATATGCACAAAGGAAAGTACTTGGAGGCAAAAGCATCTAAAAATAGTAACAATATTTATGAAAGATTTACTTTTTTCTTTCTTTTTTTGTGTAATAATAGTTGTATAATGAACAATGATTAATCCTATGATTGTGTCATTGGGCAAAATGTGTTATTCCATTCTTGGTGGTTAATGATCTGGCCTTTCGCTACAGAGCAATTAAGTATTTTTGTAGAAATAACCTCTTTTAACCCAGTCATAAATTAGAGACTCACAAGAGAATACCAAAAACGCTGCTCAACATTATGGACTTCTAAGGTGGAGGCAATTCTCTGTTACAAACCTAACATGGATGCATTAGCCCTTGAACCTTTATCCTTGGCATGATGCCAAGCAATCTTCCTTGGAAATTGGTCCCAGTGATGACCAAATATTGCAATATCAGCAATCATCAATACAAGAGATGTCCTGGCAATATCAGGATGAAAGGCAAGGGATACACTGCTCTGTTTGTGTTCACAGTAGCTCCTGGTATACTTGGGAGACATAATTTCCAGGTGAGCTTTCTATTTGAGCAGGACCTGAACAAACATTTTAGGTAGATTTATTTTACCTTTCTCTCTCTCTTTCTCACTTTTGTTCTCACTCTTTCTATACATATATACATAAAAATTAAAGATTCGTTATCTCAAAGAAGAGAAATATGATGTTGCAGAAACCTTAAATGGTTTAAATATTTTATTTGGGGGAAAAACTTTAGGCTGACAAAGTTCTAGACAGATAATGCTGTAGAAATTTTTCACCAAATTCAACTCATAGTAAGTATTTCTGTCAAATTTAGGTCATTTTAATTTATCTAAAAAATTGTAATATTATCAGAATATAATGCACAGACATTTAAATATCATGTAAGCATTACCTAAATAATCACAGGATTTCTAGAAATGGAAATATAGAATTTATGGAATCAAAATCAGAGTCAATCAAGCAATGAATATTTACTGAAAATATAATATTTTCAGAATATTTTCAGAAGTTTAAGAATCTGTTAAACAATCTGTCTTCTGAAAATTCATAATATTGCGTGTCCTGTAATGTAAATGCACCTAAGGTTTAATTTCTGATCTGCCATTTGTACTAAATAATATTGGCAATAACAGAAGAATAAAAGAATTAAAAATCTATATGACTGTTTATTATATCACTAGATTTTTGTTTTTCTGAAATTAAATGTAAGTAGGAAGATGGTATTATGATCATGATCTCTGGGCTCAACCAATTTTTGTAGAATCACCATACCAAAAAGTTAATGGTTGTGACTCCAGATAAGTTACTTAAATTTCCATGCCCTTTGACTCATCTAAAAATATGTAAAATAGTACTACCTATGGTATATTCTAATATTAATAATTGTTTTAATGTATGGAATATTGATAGGAATATCAAGTCATTCTATTATGCAAAATATATGAATTTCCATTATAAGATATCCAAAGTTGATTTACACCAAATTTACATTTGGCAATGAAACTAAGATTTTTTTTTCTGTCATATTTTGAAAATTACACTTTATTTTGAATTTCTAAAATCACACCAGATCTTTTTGATTTAAAAAAGCTTTTTTGAAGTCATTCCTGCTAAGTTTCACATTTAATTTCGAAATCGTTTACAATAGTTGATCGCTATGGAAAGTAGGAATTACACAAATGGACCTGATTTCATTCTACTGGGATTGACAGAATCTGAAGAGATCGCTCAATTCCTCTTTATATTTTTTCTCCTGACATACTTCATTAGTGTGCTGGGGAATACAAATATGATATTGATCATTCGCGGTCTCCTGCTTCACACCCCCATGTACGTTTTCATCAGTCACCTGTCATTCCTTGACCTTAGCTACTCAACAGTTGTCATACCTAACACTTTAGAGAATTTAGCGGCTTCCAACAAATAAATTTCATTCATTGACTGCTTCACCCAGATATTTTTCTTTGTCTTCTTGTTTGTCACTGAATTTTTCTTTCTCTCTTCCATGGCCTATGACCGCTATGTAGCTATATGCAATCCTCTGCATTACCAGGTTGTTATGTCTAGGTGAATCTGCTATGCCTTTATCACCGTGTCCTACATGATTGGCTTTACTCAATCATTAGGTATTGTTCTTTGGATTTGCAGCCTGCATTTCTGTAAATCCCATGTAGTCTATCACTATTTCTGTTACACAACCAAGTTTTATCCCTGTTCTGCACTGACACTTGTGGTACTGAAATCATGATACTCTCTCTTGCTTTTTTTTTTTTTCTTAATTACTGTTGAAGATATTTTGATTACATTTTAACTAAAAATTATTTGCAATAATAAAAACAATTTATTATTGTTATTTTAAAAATATAATACAATTCAACAACCATTTCTAGTTTCTCCAGAATGTCTGACTTTCTAAGTATATAAAGCATAAAAAGCATTGGAGAAATAAGGAAATATACACTCTACCTTAAAATGCTTATTGACTTATTATTTTTTTAATAAATTATAAGCATAATGGGGCCTTTTAGCACAATCAGTGTTTCCTATGTGTCCATTCAGTTTAATCCTGAGAATTAATTCCAGGGAAAGTGCAAAGCCTTCTCTACTTGTGCCTCCCACCTTGTGGGAGTCACCATCTTTTACAGCACGATGATTATTACTTATTTAAAACTGAAGGACTCCTACTACCTGGGAAGGGATCAAGTGGCCTCTGTGTTTTATACTATGGTGATTCCCATGCTGAATCCACTCATTTATAGTCTTAGAAACCAAGAAGTGAAAAATGCTTTCATTAGAGTTTTGCAGAAGAAAGAGGGTTCCAGGCAATTTTAATGACAGGGATGCCAAACATCTATGTGCATTGTTTCTTTTTTTCCTATTTAGATATTTATTTGTTAAATAAGGTAGCATCCTTTAATTAGTTTGAATTTTTGTTAAGCATTCCTCTATTTGACCACACATGATCTGGAACATTTCCAAAATATGATTTTGAAATCTACATAGTAATTGGAAGCCATGAAATATGTGTTAAACCTTTAGTTTAAATGTATGTAATTTTAAGGGCAACAACAACAAAAATGTAGTGCTACCTTTCAAATTGTATCCTAAAAATCCCCTAGCCTATTCCAACTTCAGAGAGTTTTCTTATGAAAAGCACTTTCATTAGTCATTTATTCTCTAGAGAAAAATATAGCATAGTCTTAAAGAGTGATGCATTGGACTGAAAATCCAGAGTTCAGATTCTAGACCTTCCAGATTTTTAACTATATATTCTCTTTGTTAGTCACTGAAAGTGTAAGTTTAGTATCCACAAATGTATAACAAAAAAAAATTCTAAATACAGGTATCTTAAAGATTAATCAGGTTATGAATGGAAATTATTTAATTTTGAACTAATAAATTTTAAAAAGGATCATCAGAATGCTTATATTCCTGACAAAATTTTCAATACACAATAACTTTTGTGTGAAAATGTTCACTGATGTTTTATAAATATTTTTGGCTAATTTTATTCATAAACAAACAGCTACAAAAGAAAAAGAGAACTTCAATATTTGGTCTCAGAAAAAAAGTATATTATTGTGATAGAATTAAGTTGTAGAAAAAAGTGTATGTTTACATTGAAAAAAATTTGGTATACATTTTAAATTATTACAGAAAATAGAAATATCTTAATTTTTAAGAGATTTGTTCATGTGTCTAGACAAATCTTATGTTTATGTATGTATATATAACATATATATAATTTTTGTCATTTTCAGTTTCTATTTTGCAGCTTTTCTACTCAACACTATAACTTTTGCCAATTTCCTTGTTATTTCATTTGAGAGAGGAATATCCTTCTGGTACATTAGCACAGTCAAAAATCTCAATTTGCAATGCTTTAAGCCCTGAAGTTTTGTGTATACTTGAAGTTAAATACCACATGAAGTTATAGCTGTTTTTTCTTCTTCCTGCTAACCGTTTGAAAACTCTTTCTGTCACACATCAACTAGATTCAATAATTACTATGACGACCCCCTGGCTTGACTCATGGGATGAAAAGATTCATAGTTACATGCAACAAGAGGTCTTGACACGTTGGTTTGTCCACCGCTATTAGGGTCTGGGGTGGGGGATGGGGAGGGAGGAACAGAATAGATCAAACAGAGGGTATTTAGTGGTCAGTAGAAATGTTTTCCATTACCTTACACTGATGGACACAGGAAATGGAAAATATCATCAAAATTTATTAAATTGCACGGCCTAAAATATAAACCATACTGTAAACCATTGACAATGTTTAGTAGCTATGTTTCACTATCTGTATAACAGTTATAACAATGCTAACATCCACATAGAAAAAGGTTTTAATATGGGGTGAGGAAAGGGGGAGGAAGTTGGGTATATGAAAGCCTCTTGTATTCTATGTGTGACTTTGCTGTGACCTAAAATTTCTTTGAAAATTAAATTGAAAATCGGGAGACAATGGAGAGTGAGAGGGGTAAGGTGCCACAGTACATACTGAACACACGATATTGTGGGGATAAAAGGAAAAATGATAACATTTTTTATTTTTTTGTTTTTTCCCATTTGTGAATATCCCAATCCTTTAATTTTATTCTATTTTTAGTGTTTTTTTTTTAAGTTTCCATGTATTTTATCTTTTACATTTAAACTTATCATTATTATTTCATTTTCCATTTAATTGCATTTGGCTATTATATCTGCTTCATCTTTAAAGAAGCTTTGGATCAGAGAAGGTTTACAATGGGGGCAGGAGAAGATCATTGGTGGGGGTGTCAGGGTTGGGGGATTCATGTGAGGGAGTTCACCTGAACATAGATACAAGGTATATAAAATTGTTCACATGTTCACAGGGCATGGTCACAGTGGGTGGAGAATCAATCAGTAAATGAGAGAATACTGAATTCCCAGCCAGGAGTGCTCTGACACCTTCTCCAAGGGAGCAGCAAAGAGTCCCCCAAGTGCAGGGGCAGTGGATGATCCACTGATCGGTTCTTGTTATTGATAACTACCCTTACGAGTCTTTGCTCTTAAAATTGAAACTTAGCCTATTGTTATGGAGTGCCTAAGGGTTGCCTCCTGAGAGCCTCCTTGTTGCTCAATGTGGCCTCTCTCTAAGCCAAACTCAGCATATGAATTTATTACCTTCCTCTCAGCGTGGGATATGACTCCTGGGGATTAGCCTCCCTGGAAAGAAGAATTACTACCATGTGCCAATTGGAAATACAACTGGAAAAAGACCTTGAATAAAAGGGGAAAAAGGTAAAGACAAATGAGTTCATATGGCTAAGAGACTTCAAAGTGAGTCAGGAGTTCATCCCAGAGGTAACGCTTATGCACACCTCAGTAGGATCTCATAGAACACCAAAGTGGATATCACACCAAACAGAAGGACTCCTGAGGGTTCTGGAGACACCCAGGTCCTATATAAGGGTGGATAGCTCCAGAGATTGGTGCCTTATCGGTGGGCTCTACTTTGGAATCTGTGCTCCTGAGAGAGATAGAGTTGGACTCAAACAAGTCCTCCCTGCACATGGTCCATCATTCCCTTCTATTCAAACCTATATGTGGTGCTGGAGTTTGCAGGTGTACTTCCAGAGACTGGAGAATTTGGGCTGTCCATGTGCCAGCTGGGCCCAGAATCACGGTGGAGCTGCAACTCCTGCTCTACAACTAAATGGACTCACCCAAGACACCTGGTGAGGAGACAATGATGGACAACGGCTATCCCAGGGAATGGAGAGAGACTGCAGCTGGAGGCAGGATAATCCTATCCATCTTATCCATGAGATATAAGCCCCCTCTCACTTGGAGGTGGAGTGGACATCACCATCCCAGACTCCTCAGGATTGGCAGAAGAATTATGGACTACAGTGGACTTACTGGTATTCTATTATAGACATTGTGATTCAAACAATGGAAGAAATTACAACATTAATATGGAGCCAGTGGCTGCTTGACACTTTTGGTGCAGGGGGAGGGAAAAGCAGTTGTAATACAGGGGCTTTTTCGGGACTTGGGAATTATCCTGAGTTGCATTGCAACTACAGATATAGGCAATTTTATATCAGCATATAACAGGCAAAACTGTGTGGAAGAGAGTGTTGTCTACAATGTGAACTGTGGTCCATGCTTAGTGGCAAAGCCGAAGATGTGTATATCCATTGCAGGTGACATCCCACACTAATGAAAGAAGTTTATGTGGGAGATTTTGGGAGGCGTGGCAGGTGGGGAACATGGGAATCCCTATAATCTTTGTGTAATATTAATGTAATCTAAGCATCTTTTAAAAAAGAAAAAAAGGAAAAAAACAAAGTTCAGCTTTCAACAAAAAGTTACAATACCTAGAAAGAATCAGGAAGTGATGGTCCAGGAAAACGGTAGTCAGTGGACATAAATGTCAAATGAAATGAAGCTAAAGAATAACTTATGGACTGTATAACAATGATTTTGGTGGCAGATGAAGATTGTGCTTAATGGTATAAATATAAGACTGTTCTTTTACAAAGTGTTAAGAATATAGTGATACACAGGAAAATTACAACTAATGTAACTTATGGATGATAGTTAACAGTAATATTGTAATATTTTTACAGCAATGGCAGAGAAGATATATCAATTCTAAGGGACAAAAACAGGGCAATTAAGAAGGTATGGGATTTTTCCTTTTGGAATAATGAAAACGTAAAATAGACTGAGGCGATGACATTGCAACTCTGCGATGAAAATGAGAGCCAATGAATGTACAATCTTAGTTGATTGTACAAAGCATGAGACTATAACACAATGAATCCTGTGGTGGAAGATGGGCAACTTTAAACAGAATATATAATAAAATATTGTCTAATTAACTATAGCAAATATGTAATAGTAATATAGGGTGTTAATGATCAGATGGGTTGGGGGAAAATACACCAAATACTATAGTTAGTAGTAATATTTTGGCAAAGCTTTTTCATAGTTTGTAACCTATGTTTCACAAAAATGCAAGATGGTGGTGGGGTGATGTACAGGAGCCTTATATGATGATTTGCATGTTCATTTTGTAAGTTCACAATTTTTGCTATACACTTATTGTTTATGTATAATGTATGAATGATATACTTCAATACATTTTAAAATAAAAATATATGTGATTCCCCCCAAAAAACTAATACTAATTACTATGTCTTTGTTTAATTTTGGTATGAATAAAAATAATTTCATTTTTCCTGGTTTCTGTATGTTTATGTTCTTTAAAAAGATGTAATTTTTGAATTAAAATATTGGTTTATTTGTTTTAATAACCTTAATACAGAAAAGTCACAAAGCTATGAATGATTATCAATCCAAATTTTGTGACATACCATAAATATTTTTCAGGCAACTTGCTAATAATTACTTTTAAAAATGCCTCTACACAATCTGGATTTGCAGATTTACTTTTCTCTTCTATTCATAGTATAGTTAATAAACTATATTTTCTTCATTTAGCTTTTTCAATATTTTTATCTAAACTTAAGTAATAGTTATTAGATATATTTTCCCTTCAAGTGATTTGTATTATTTCAATTTATATTAACATTTTCTTTGAAGAATTATAATTGTTCATTTTCTTGAATGATTTTTGAAATATTAATATAAGGTTCAAAACTTTTAGGATACAGATGTGATGATTTCTCACTAGTTCATAACTGTTTATGAATTTATAAAATAATTAAAATATTCATTATTTTCCTACATCTTGTATTTCCATAAAATTTTGTTTTTATATATAATAAAAATATAAATTACTGTATTTTTTTCTGATCTCTATTTTGTCTAAAATTTAAATTTATTGCAATTTCTCCTTTTGTTTACTATTAGCTATACCTTTGTTAAGGATTTGTTTTTAGTAATATACTTTTTAAACTAATCTCTTACCTCCTACATGTGTTGAGTCTTTAATTTATGGAACTTTTACATTTTCTGGTCTTTTTAATGAACTCTGCTGGCCTTACTTTCATTTATGTGCATTTCTATGATTTAGAACATGAATCCTGTTTTTGTTTTTGGCAACTCTTGTTAAAAGATTCTTTAATTTTTTAGAAAGTAGTAAGTTCAGAAATTGCTTTGTTTTAACTAAATTGAGACTACCCTGTCCTCTTATAATATATTCTAGAAAGAATTTATGATGTGGTTTTAAATAAATGTAATATAAACATAAAGCATTGTGAACACAATAAACTATTGACATTTTCCTTCTCTTTTCCCTATTTATGTCAGTGCATAGCATGTTTTATGTAAGAGGAGGTCTGAAGAACTTTTTTGTGCATGGTGGTATGTCAGAATTCTATGTACTATAAAGGTAAAGTTTGAACTACTTAAAAATGATTTAAAAATCTGAAATAGAGCATGAAAAATATGAATAATTTTTGTTTGCAAATGATTGATGTTATATAATAATAGCAAAAACAGACTATATTTAATGAGCACCTACTGAGTGCCACACAATATTCAAAGGGCTTTAGGTATATAATTAACATACTTTATCTTCACAAGATAACTCTTAGATACATGTAATATCTCAAATTGAAACACAGGGAATGAAAAGTTATCCTCCTACTTGATCAAAAACTTAAGACTCAAGCTGGCATTTTCTCTACATCATGCATCAAGTACATTAGCATACCATATATACTGCAGATACTTTTGGAGAGTGATTATTTATCAACATCTCTTCTGCTACTACCTTGGCCCTGAAAAACATTATCTAAATCTTTAAATTATTTTCACATCCTTTAGATTGTTTCTCCCTGTTTTCTGCTTTATACCCTTTGAGTCTAATCTCAATGTAAAGGCCAGAGCGATACAGTTAAAACATAAGTTGTCTTATTTCATTTTCTTTACAAAACTCACAAGAATTCCCATCATAATAAGAGAAAAAGTAATTTTTTTACAAGAGCTCACAGAGCCAATGTGATCTAGCTCACGCTGGAGTGGCCATACTGACCTCCTCACCCTTTCCTCTTCACATTAGTACTGATGCGGCCTGGAATTCTTACAATTTTTCTTTTTCATGAAATTCTCTTCCTCCATCTAACTTCATGGATCCTTTTCATTCTCTAACCCTTAAGACCATCCCTTATGCCCAGTTAAAGGTGCATCTGATCTGTCTCTCACCACTGAGACATTTGGTTTCCATAGCACTTATGCAATATTACATTCTATATAGTCTGTTGATACCTTTTGTTTCTTCTCTGTTTTCCTACACAATGAAAGCTGTATGAGCACAAGATTTTTGCCAACTATGTTCAACATGGTGTCCCCAACACCTAGAAGAGTGCCACAATACATATATTTGAATGGCTGAATTATACAAAGAGGTTTCATTGCTTAATTCATGGTCAGGCTCAAATTAGAACCCAGACAGACTGAATTTGGAACTCAAATTCTTAATCACTATGTTATCACATGACATTTTTTCTAAAAATATATACTAGTCTTTTCAGAGTTGTAAACATACCATACATTTCTTTATTATATTAAAAACTATCACCAAATACAAGGATGTAAAGGGTATGTTGTTTCCTGACATCACTAGAGCTGCTAATAGAAGACTGTAATTTTCAAGGTAGCTGCTAAAATATACTCAAACATACAAATATTTACAGAAATAAAGAACCCTGTACAGGAAACAGTGAATATCAGATGATGTGATTGGGCTGGGAATTTAACTTTTATTGGTATAAATAAGGACTTTATTAGTATAAGTAACCTTTATTAGTATAAGTAAGGGTTTCAGAAATAGGATAGCTCACCAAGGGAAAGTACCATGCTTGGGTGCACCAGAGCCGACTCTAGCTAACTAGGCTTTATGGGTGGTTCATTTCCTTGTGGTAATCCTGGAACCTAGATTTCTTTTATATTATTGATCTACTATCTCCCAAGGGACTGTCCATTTCTGCTAGGTTAAATAGATTTCAGTCAGTACTCTGTCTACCTTCCAAAGGTGAGATATTACATTTGGAAAACTATTTCATAATTTTTTCTTATCTGGATGAATTTTATGTAAAAATACAATTTCTTTTAGAGACATCGGACTAAATATGTTACACATTTCTTCTGATTTTAGAGGAAATGTACACTTTTATGTTATATAAGTTATCAAATTTACAATCTAAAAGTTGTTTATAACATTTTCTACTCTTCTTTAGTAATTGTTTGTGATTATAGTGATATCCTTATTTTAATCCTTTGTGTTTATAACTTTTGTTTTGTCTGTTTTAGTGCTTGTCATAGGTATTATTATATGCATGTTTAATTTATCTCTTACCTATGCACTTTTGAAAGATTTCTTTATTTCTGATATTGTGTTTCTCTGTGTGTGCTATTTAACATTTTATTTCCAGGATTTTATTGGAAATTACCTTATAGTATCCCTCTCTGTTGAAATTTTCCATTTTCCTGTGCATGTTGTTCATTTTCTCCAGTAGATATTTTAAGTTATTAGTTGTCAATGCTGTTTAACC
>JAQZBX010056392.1:0-18198 GCA_029593785.1 Cabassous unicinctus
GGGAGGAAGCTGGCAGGCCCTGCATCAGCCTCTCTGGGTAACTGCAGTTACATTCGGCTGGCACAGACTGAATAGTCAGAAGCCTACCAAGGCAACTGCAGTCATTTTGGACCCACATGGCATAGATTGCTCCCAAATACTGCAGCTCAATAAATGAAAGGGGCAATAAATGAAATTAAAAATACAATGGAATCATATAGCATATTTGAGGAGACAAAAGAAAGAATTGGTGAGCATGAAAAAATGGCCTCTGAAAGCAAACATACAAAAGAACAGATGAAGAAAAGAATGGAGAAAATTGAACAAGGTCTCATGGAAATAAATGACAGCAAGAGATGTGCAAATATATGTGTCATGGGTCTCCCAAAAGGAGAATAGAAGGGAAAAGGAGCAGAAGGAATATTTGAAGAAATAATGGTAGAAAATTTCCAAACCCTATTGAAGGACATGGATGTCCATGTCCAAGAACCACAACATATTCCCACCTGAATAAATCCAAATAGACCAACTCCAAGACACATACTAATCAGAATGTCAAATACCAAAGACAAAGAGAGAATTCTGAGAGCAGCAAGAGAAAAGCAATGCATAACATTAAGTGATACCCAATAAGATTAAGTGCTGATTTCTCATCAGAAACCATCAAGGCAAATGGTATGATATATTTAAGATACTGCAAGAGGAAAACTTCCAGCCAAGAATCTTATATCTGGCAGGATTGTCATTCAGAATTAAAGGGGAGTTTAGAATATTCACAGATAAACAGAAACTGAGAGAGTTTGTAACCAAGAGACTGGCTTGGCAGGAAATACTAAAGAGTGTGTTAGAATCTGAAAAGAAAAGACAGGAGAGAGAGGCTTGGAAGAGAGTCTAGCAATGAAGATTATATCAGTATAAGCAACCAAAAGTCTCAAAAGAGTGGTGAAAATAAAACATGACAGATAAAAGACAAAGGTCAAAATGGGTGAAATAAGAACTGCTTTTACACCAATAATATTGAATGTTAATGGATTAAGCTCCCCAATCAAAAGACACAGAAGAGGAGAATGGATAAGAAAATATGAGCCACCTATATGCTGTCTGTAAGAGACACACATTAGACCCAAGAATACCAATAGATTGAAAGCAAAAGGCTGGAAAAAAAGACATTCCATGCATACACTAACCAAAACAAACAAACAAACAAACAAACAAAAAAAACTGGAATAGCTCTACTTTAATCAGGTGAAATAGACTTTAAAAGACATTACTAATGCTCAATCCTCTGAGGAGGAAGTCAGGGGGAAAAATGCCATTTACAATAGTGACTAAAAGAATCAAATATTTAGGAATAAACTTAACCAATGATATGATGGTGATGAATGACACAATGCACTTGTCTTCAAAAAACTATAACTCACTGTTAAAAGAAATTTTAAACAGACCTAAATAATTGTAAGAACATTCCATGCTCATGGGTTGGAAAATTAAATATCATTTAGAGGTCAATTCTACCCAAATTGATATACGGATTCAATGCAATCCTGACAAAAATTCCACCAGCATTTTAAAAATAAATGGAAAACATGATTATCAAATATATTTGGAAGGGTAAGTGGTCCCAAATAGAAAGAAACATCTTAAAAAGGAAAGCAAAATCAGAGGACTCTCACTTCCAGACTTTAAATCATATTACCTCACTACAGTGGTTAAAACAGCATGGTACTGGCATAAAGACAGACACATAGACCAATGGAACCAAATTGATGGTGCAGAAACAGACTCACATCTATGGTCAAGTGGTTTTTGGCAAGCCTGTGAAACCCACCCAGCTCAGGAAGAACAGTCCATTCAACAAATGGTGCTGAATATCCATAGCCAAAGGAAGGAAAGAAAGGACCCCTATCTCACAGTTTAATGAAAATTAACTCAAAATGGATCAAAAACATAAATATAAAAGCAGGAAACCATAAAACTTCTAGAAGAAAATATAGGAAAATATCTTCAAAACCTGGTGGTAGGTGGTGGATTTTTAAAGGAGATAAAAGGAGGGCTGAGATGGACTAGTGATGTTTAATGTATGTAGACATTTTAATTAACTTTATTATAAAAGTTTCAAAATGTAGAGTTGATGGTAACACATTATAGTGAGTCACAGCTGGTTTATAAATCAGAATGGGGCTGAAAAGGGTAGTCTAGGGATGTAAATGCCAATTGAAGGAAAGCTAGAGAATAATCTAGAGACTGAATAACACAGTCAACCCAGAGGTGACTGAAAATTGTGATGGTACAGATGCAAGAGTGTCCTTCTGTAAGCAAGAGTGAATGTATGTCATTATTGCAGGGTGGTGGTAATGTGGAGAAGCATGGGAAAAATAAAACTGGAGTGGCATATGGACTGTGATTAACAGTAATAATGTAATGTTCATATATCTATGCCAAAAATGTACTGTGTTGATAATGTGGGAGTATGGAAAAAGTGTGCCAAATATATGTTATGGACCTGGAAATAGTCTGATGATATTATCTCATAATCTGTAACAGATGTTCCACCATTGTGTGGTGTGTTGCTAGAGGGGTGCTGTAAGGGAATTCTGCACGTGTGTGATTGTTTTGTAAGTTTACAACTTCTGTCATAAAAATGTATTTAAAAAATAATAACAGGGTGGATTGGGGGAAAATACACCAAATGTAAGATAAGGACTATAGTTACTACTAAGATTTTGATGATATTCTTTCATAATTTGTAACAAATGCCACACAGCAATGCAAGATATTGGTAGTGGGTTGATGTATGGGACCCTTGTATGATGTTATGCATGTTTGCTTTGTAAGTTCACAACTATTACTATAAACTTATTGTTTATGTATATTTATGTATGAATGATATAGTTCAATAAGTTTTTTTAAATGTTAAAAAACACTGGAATCACATAAGAGCAAATTTAAACAGACAGAGGAAAGAATTAGTGATGTTGAAGACAGTACATCAGAAATCAGACAGATAGTAGAACATTTCTATAGATGCAGAAAAAGCATTGAACAAAATACAGCACTTTCCTGATAAAAACACATGAAAAGATAGGAATAGAAGGAAACTTCCTCAATGTGATAAAAGGTATATATGAAAAAAACACAGCGAACATCATATTCAATGGTGAAATGCTAAAACCTTTCCTTCTAAAATCTGGAGCAAAACAAAATTGCCCACTGTCAATGCTCTTATTTAGTATTGTATTAGAAGTACTCACTTGAACATTTGGGCAAGAAAAAAATATAAAAACATCCAAATTGTCATGGAAGATGTAAAAACTTCACTATTTGCAGATGACATAATCCTATACATGAAAAACCCTGAGAAATGTACAACAAAATGCCTACAGCTTATAAATGAATTCATAAAGTGGCAGATATAAGATCAATGTGCAGAAATCAGTAGCATTTCTGAATACCAATAATGAGCAATCTGAGCAGGAAATTTAAAAATTCCATTTACAATAACAACTTAAACAATCAAATACCTAGGAATAAACTTAGCTAAAGATGTAAAGGACTTGTACATGGAAAACTAGACAACATTGTTAAAGGAAATCAATGAAGATGTATATAAATGGGGAATATTTCCTGCTCATGGATAGGAAGATTAAGCATCATTAAGATGTCTATCCTACCCAAAGAGGTTTACACATTTAATGCAATCCCAATATAAATTACCACAGCATTTTTTACTGAATTGGAAAAGCTAACTATGAAAATTATTTGGAAGGGAAAGGGGCCACAGATAGCCAAACATATACTGAAAAAGAAAAATGAAATTGGAGGAATCACACTACCTGATTTAAAACATAATAAAAAGCTACTGTGGTCAAAACTATATGGTTTTGGCATAAAGATAGGCATACTGATCAATGGAACAGAACTGAGAATTCTGATATAGGCCCTCCTATATATGGTCAACTGATATTTGACAAGGCCAACACACCCACTCAACTGGGAGAGAATGGCCTGTTCAAAAGTGGTTGAAGAACTGGATATACATATGCAAAAGAATGGTAGAGGATCACATGCCCTATACAAAAATTAACTCAAGATGGATCAAAGATCTAAATATAAGTGCCAAGACCATAAAACTCCTGGAATATAATGTAGGGAAACATCTACAAGATCTTGTAGTAGGAAATATTTTCATAAACTTTACACCCAATGCAAAAGCAATAAAAGAAAAAACCAGATAAATGGGACCTCCTCAAAATTAAAAATAATTGCACTTCAAATGAATTTGTCAAGAAAGTAAAAAGGCAGCCTAATCAACTGAAGAAAATATTTGGAAACATCTATCCAATAGGAGCCTAATATAAAGCCTATATAAAGAAGTCCTACATGTCAAAAATAAAAAGTCAAACAACCCATTTAAACAATGGGCAAGTGATTTGAATAGACACTTCTCCAAAGAAGAAATACAAATGGCTAAAAAGCACATGAAAAGATGTTCAACATCAATAGCAATAAGGGAAAGGCAAATCAAAACCATAGTGAGCTTCAAATATATAAAAGCTTAAACAATTAATCTCCAGCAAACCTGGATCCCATGTGATATTTAAGGAGATCTTCCAGATAGAATGAAATGGATATATCAGATGGACATACGGATCTACAACGGAAAAAAGAACATCATAAATGGGAACTTTGTGTGTAAATATAAAAGATATTTTCCTGATTACCAATCTTATTAAAATAAATTGGGTGATATCACCAAGATGGAGGAGTGTGATGTTGCAGAATTCCATTGCCCATACAGAAGCTTTGGGCAGCAAGCAAAAATTGGCAGAACCCCATCTTTCTCAGAGTGCTGGAAAAAAATTAAAGAATGGAAGGAACATGGCAAGTGCCAAATCATTAAAGCAGGCAATTTTAAAATGGCAAGAAAACCTCCTGACTCCTTTCCTGGTGCTTTCTCCATCCCCTCCCTTACTTAGTATGGGGATAGACTGTGCTCCCAGTGCAGTACCCTGGTTCTGGTAACAGAGGAGAAAGAGCAATACTCATGTACATACTGTGATGCAGGTATATCTGGACCAATCTCTCTGGTGGAAGCCTGAAAGACTGAATCAGGACACTGTTTCTGACTTGATGTCCCAGAGCTTGTTCTGGATTTAGAAGTAGCTCACAGGCAAACCAACTGCTATGAGAAAATAATCAAACTTTAGATAGTGGGTACAAAGAGTGCTGGGTTCAAAATGTTTAATATAGCACCAGAACAAGAAGTAATACATTTTCTAGGGTGAGAATGGGCATTTGGATCCATATCAACAGGGGAATTCAAAAGGCTATGTGTGAATGCTGAGTGCAAGTCACATGGTAAGAAAAGAATGCAGTTGGTCCTACACTTTTACCTCAGGCTATTCTTTATGATAATTGTTTGGCTGGCTAAGTAGTGAAGAACACTCAACCACATCTGCAAAGACTGGGAAAGTGTTTTTTTTTTTCTTTCTTTTTTATTGTTGTTATTAGTTCCAGGCATTCAAAGAAAGCTCTCACTAAACAGAAGCAGCATTCAAGCTAAAGGAACATTGAATAAATTCCACTGGTAATTATTTAAAATATTAAAATGCCCAGTGTATCACAAAGTATTACAAGACAAACAAAGCACAGTTAATGATTGGCCATGAAAATAAACTTCAAAGGGGAAGCCTAGAATTTGGACATACAAGAGAAAGACTTTACATAAAACTTTTAAAAATATGATTAAGTGCTAAAGGATAATAGAGAAAAAGAAAAAAAGTAAGAAAAATTATATATGAACAAGATTAGATACTTTCCTTTATTAGAGGTTTCTGGGTTCACAGAACAATCACACATAATATACAGAATTCCCATAAACAATCCTATTAACACTTTGCATAGGTGTGGAACTATTACAATGAATGATAGCACATTTTTATAAATGTATTATTAACTAAAGTCCATGGTTTACCATATATTTCATTGCATAGTGAAATTCCATGGTTTTTTAGAAATTTTCATTTGGTTACCTTATACTCAACCTAACATGCACCCCTTTAGGCACACTCAAATCAATATTTCAGTGCTGCTAATCACATTCACAATGTTGTGCTACAATAACTATAATCAACTACCAAAAACTTTTCCATCATTCCAAATAAAACTCTGTACATTTTAAACCTTAATTTCTCATTCCCTATGCCAATTCTCTGGTAATGAACACTCTAGATTCTGACTCTATGAGTGGGGTTATTCTAATTATTTCAAAAAGTGAGATAAAATTATATTTCTGCTTTGGGTCTGGGTTATTTCTGTGAACACTGCTTTTAATGGATGAATAATATTCCATTCTATTTCTATACCACATTTTATTTATCTATTCATTGTATGATGGACACTTGGGTTTCATCCATCTTTTGACAATTGTGAATAATGCAGCTATGAACATCTTTGAGCTAATATCTTTTCAAGTCCTGGCAATCAATCCTTTGGGGTATATACCTAGTAGTGGGATTGCTGGATCATAGGATAATTCTCTAATTTGCTTGATGAGCAACCATCAAACTGTCTTCCCCAATGGATCAATCAATTTACATTGCTGAAAATTCTTATTCCTCCACATCTTCTCCAAAACTTGTTATTTTCCATGTGATTTCATGAAATAAAAAGTGGAAACTTCAGTTGTGAAGAAGGACCACCCCCACTGTGGAGACTCACTTCTGGCAGCAACCCTGGGAAGCATGTACTGAGACAGCAGGGCCACAAGAGAAAAGGAGCCTTAGACATCAGTCACCTCCAGGAAGAAAGAATTCCCTCATCCAGGAAGACTTGGATTAATGGGTACCAATTGGCTCCACAGAAAATCAATGTAATTTTAAGACTTTGCCTGTACAAACTGATATCTCCTGAGATTTTATGACTCAGATCCAGGTCTGTTACTTCATACTTTTGATGAGACCCTTCCAAATTCCTCTTCCCATACCTGCCTTGACAAGATACCAAAAAAACTAGAAAATGTAGCAGAGGGAGATCTATTTTTATTTAACAAAGTTTTTATTCTTTCATTTTAAAGTACAATAAAAATTTAAAAAGCATTATTAAAATGTTATTTTTAGAAATAACTTTTAAGGAAAATACATAGTTGTATAGTCACAATCCTGTTATAATTTTCATTTTAATGCTAGTTATAGGATGAGAAAATATTTTAATTGAACATACAAGAAAACAATAAATACAACTCTTACAGATATTTAAAATTAAACAGAAGAAAAAATCTTAAAGAAGATCTATGAGAGAAATTGTTACTCTCATATTCTCATCTGTCAAAGAATGGACCAAAAACAATATGATCAATATCTACATACTGCCAACTAGTAAAAGAAAACAGGTAAATTATTAGAATTGATAAATTATTACTGACATTGAAGGCTTGACAATTGTAAGAAAAATTGCTAAGTCCCTGAGAAAGTCAGAATACTACAGTCCTCTGACCAAGAGTTTTCCACTAGACAAACAGATCTCATATTTTGAAGAAAGTGATCTAAAGATACAATGAAGTAATTTTCTCCCCTTTATTTCTATAGAATAACATACACATTTTTAAAATTGCAAAGACATGCATGGTAGAAATGCTGTCTCCCATCAATATTTATAAATTTAATGATCTCCTCTCTGATACTTGGTATTTAGGAACATTTTTGAAGATGAATTAAGACTTAAATTTGACAGTTTCTCATTGATATGAAATGCTTTTGACATAATCTCCTGCATAACCACCAAAAGTTACCACAGTAAAAAATCAACAATAAGAGGTACACAAATGAAATCATAAACCACAACCACACTATTCAAAGTTTTCACTCATCAAAGATTTACTGAATTTTACCAGGTGCCAATGTTGTAAATATACTAGATGGTATACTTTACTGTTGCTTTAGAAAATTTGTCTAAGTGAGGAAAAATGATTTTACAAAGCTCTGGGTATCAAGATGTAATAGGAGAGCAGTTGTAGCTCAGTGTTTGAGTGCCTATTTCCTATGTAGGATGTCTTGGGTTCAATCCCTGGTACCTCCCATAATATGGTTTGGTCTCAGGCAAATAGGGTCACTAAATGATTGGAATTGTTCCAATTTATGGGCCAGGAATTTGCTGGGAGATGTCCAATTTTATTATTTATTTCAGGGTTGAGTAATTTTCATTTATCTTCTCATGGTCTTCCCTTAAATCATTTAACACACTTATTCTGTTGCATGCTGTCTGCCTGAAGGTGAATTACTTCAACTATATGAACAGTCTCAGGGCCTAATGATTATTAAGAGTTCACCAAAACTTTAGGATCCAAACACCTTTTTATTGATGAGGATACAGAGGCACAGAGATGGGGATGGTATAGCAGAGAAGGAACCAGGACCTCCACCCAGGACTCCAAATTATCACCATGAACCAGAGGGATACAATTGCATTGAATTTTATGGCAGTATGGAACTCTAGAGATGACTGAGTTCAAATCCTTCAGTTTTCAGGTGAAGAGATTGAGAATTTATTTCTCTGTATTCTCTATACTGTACAATTTTAGTTTCATTTTCATAGGAATCAGAACATCTAAACCCTTAGATTCAGGGTCCTCTAGGCAGAGAGTGAGTGAGGTCTCTTTGACCTTTGTATGCAGGACCATGCTTCCAAAGGGAGGATGGTAACTATTAGAAGCATAAGCACACTCAGGTGTGTAGGCAGAGGTAAAATCTAATGCTGTGTGTTCCACCATTTTGCCCTGACATGCTCCTGTGCAGAGGTGGGGTGTGTTCATGGCACTGCTCAATCCTCTAGGTTTCCTATTGGTCAAGGTCAGGTGCAGGCAGTCCAGAAATCATAAGCTGGTCAACTTTGCCTGCCATCAGCCAATCCCTCTTTCTTTAATGCACAGTACAATTAACACAATGTGTACAAAGAGCAAAGTTAGAGAGCCACATTTTATACAAACTTGATGGTCTCCCCCTCCACCCTGCCCAACTGACAGTTTGTCCTGGTTGCCAGGCATTTGTTTCCTTTTGAGATGTAACCATGCACAGTCTGTTGTGGCGAGCATAATACTGGCACTCAGAAGCCTAACAAGACTGCCTTGAGGACACAAGTGAATGGAGCTCTTGAGTCTCCTGTGGTGGAGGCCGATCCTATGACATTAGAGACTGTGTTTGTCAGCAGTCAATAAAAATATAAACAGCTCTTCACTTGAGGATATAGACAACCTGAAGCAAAATGAACAGGAAAGTAAGAGATCTAAACTCTCATCTCATGGAAAGATGATGGCTCACCTTCAAGAACAGACTTGGTCACTCCACAAGGCAGCGTAATCCCTCCAATCCCTTATGACTGATGCAAAAAAGACCTTAGCAGCATTACAGTTGAATGGAGAACAACATCAGAAGAAAATAATATATGGTGTGAATGAAAACATTTATTTTTAGGAAATTCTCAAATGATTGCCCAAGCAATGCTGGGATGGAAGCAAAGGGAGCAACATATGAAGGAGCAGATATAAGTACTTGAACATTCCAATGCAAAAATGAAAGATGTTGTGCAGGAGAAAGACAGATAAAATATCTCACTTAAACCATGCTGAACTTGACAATTTTGCCTTATCACTTAAGAAAAACTTACATGGGTAATGGCAATGTAAAATTAGACAAAAAGGGAATCAGAAAATGGAGAACACCTAGTCTATACATTGGCACTTGATCTGAAGAAACGTATTTAATATTGTGAACATAAATGTTTCCTCTAAAAGGCTGGAAGGAAAAAAAACTAGAAACTTTCAAGAAAGTATGTGAAGAAAGTCAAATGAATGAAGAGATTACAGGGCACATTAAAAGTCTGCAGAATCAGCAAGCATCTTTGCAGTCAGAGAATTCACACCTGGAAAATAAGATTGTAAACCTTCAAATGAAACTTCCAGTATTTCTGAGGTTCATCAAAAATGTGCTGCAGCTTGAGAGAAATTCAATGGAGGAGGGTTCTTACTGCTCAGAAATAGAGAAGAAACTTCATGAAGTATATAGAAACGTGAACTTCATGTACCAGAAATGTAACCTCTATAAGAAGATTGTTGAAGACAATGCAAAGAATTGGACAGCACCAATTCCTTCTTTCACAATGAGATTATATACTATGAGAAGGCAGCTCAAGAAAGAGGACTGAAATGAAAGCTTTATACAATGAGGTAAGAAATAAAATGATCACATCAGGGAAATATTTGCAAAAGTAGACTTGAAGCCCCAGGTTTTCCCGTGGCCCTCTTGCACCTGACATTCTAAATACAACCTTCAGTAACCTGAAGATTTGATTCAGGTTTCATAGCAGCTGATTGTTGCTGATCCTCCAGTGCAACAAGATTTCTGCCTGAGTTTTTGCTCTTTAAAAGTAATTTTGATTTATCTCATTTTAGTTTTACTGCTGTCATTTAATTGATGTTCTTATGGAACCTGGAATTGGCTATAATTTCTAGGTAGTATTTTACAAATATATATTTCTTTAGTATACATGTTTGAATAATTGCATTTTTTTGGATGTTGTAAAATAAGATCATTAAATACTGTGTTTGAATTTTAAAAAGTCAAGCCATTGTTTATGATAAATATAAATGCAGCTTCAGTAAAAATCCACAAACTACAAAGAAAAAAAATAGTTCCTTTTCCCACTCCTCAAAACTAAACATAATGCTATAAAGATTACTAGTGAATATATGTAACAAATCTGCTTCAAATATATTACACTTAATCATCTTTTAACATATACAATTTAAGAATATACAGTCTCGCTTGCAGATAATGTCAGTGTTTGAATTTGAGCCCTTGTGTGAATATCCCAGGCCCTTCCCAAGATTAGCCCTGAAAGAACATGACAATGAATCTTGACAGATTTGCTCTTACTTGCTTCTCAATCTGGAATGTTGTACAATGATGAACACTGAAAAACTGTCATTATGTTAAATCATGGCCACACTGAAAGTGCTTTATCCCTAGCAGGCCTCATTAAAAGCAAGGAAAGATGGTCATTGCTCCACCCAAGTATAAGAAGGAATTAAAATGACTGCTTTTCTACTAATATAGGATGGGGTGTTTATTGTACATAGATTTCCTGTGATGTGAGAAGATGAAGTGACCTTCAGGCTGAGACCTGAAGAATGAGAAGGAGGCAACCATGCAAAGTGCTAAGGAAAGAGCCTTTCTGACAGTAGTCACAGGAAGGGCAAATGCCCAGAAGGGAGAAAGCACTTCACCAGTTCAAGGAACAGAAAAGAGAGTGAGAAAGAGTGATTGAGGATGTAATTGAAAACTTACGGCTAAGTAGTTCATATGGGGCCTTGGTAGGACTGGATAAGTTTGCATTTTATCCCAGAATCTCTATATGAATAGTAGGCTGAGGGTGGGAGTAGGGCAGAAGCCGCAGAATGACACTGGCTGGAAAGGGTAGTTGTGGTGCAGTCAGCAGGAATTAGGGCTGGATATGAAGATTCAGGCTATATTCTGAAGGGCAGCATTATGTTACACTTTTATTACCTGTAAGCAATACACCACTGCTGAGTATAGAACTCAGGAATAATTCAAAGAAATAAATAATTGGAAGAACACCTATGTGTGTCTAGCCTACTGTGGTAGAGAATACACAAACAGGGAAGAAGTGAACTCTATCCAAATTATTGAATCTGTCCTAAATATTGCATCTTAGGGAAATGTTCCAAAAGATTGACAACAGACTAGAGTAAGAAAATATTTCTGGGCATAATGCAGTGGATCTTGGCTACATCACTTCTGGTACTACTTCAATGAACTTGTCAATCCCCTTAGAAGTCACTCTCTCCCTCTCTCTCTGATTCTACCTTTGCACATAAGCTATGCTCCTCTTTGTTTAATCCTCATCCAACCGTAAGATAACAGCTTCCCAAAGGTCTCTACCTCTCTAAGTACCGCTGTGTGGGTTTACAGCATAATTCTCATTCTTACATCTTAGGGGCCTCTACTTCTGTTAACCCTTTACATGTTGATGTTCCACACATTTCAGTCTTCTTCCCACTTTACTTCTCATTCAATATATTCTATTTTAGTGACCACATCCAAACCTATGGTTTCAAATAAATCAATATGTCAGTGACTTTCACTTTACACATATACCCCAGTTTTCTCTTCTGAGTCTCACATATGAATTACAGACTGGACTCTTATAGGCACCTCAGTCTAAAGCTGTTGCCCCATACTTTTACTCTTTTCATCCTTTTCAGGATGAATGTCAATACCATTGCCCAGAATTATGTAAGTCAGAAATTGGAATGTTTCCTTGATACTACCCACTCTATCATTCTTCAATGCAATTAGTCACAAAGACACCTAAATACTACTGCATAAACATGATTTCTCAATTTCACCCTGTATCCATATTCCTCTTAGGGGATTTTTTAGGCCCCCTAAGTACATGAATGCAGCCTCATGATCAGCGAGGAGCTTGTAGACTCCTGGGGCAATGCTGAGTTGGATAAAAAAGGATACTGAGACTCCCAATGTTGCCAATCTGGGCAAAGTAATAATATCTCCTTGGGCATATTCATCCATTTTCTTAATACACAGTCATGTGTAGAGCAGACATCTAGAGCCTCTACATGCCCTACAACACACCCTGTTCTTGTCCCTGATCACCTCTCCTGCCTCATCCTTCAAAACAGCCTCCACTCACATTTCCCTCTATAAGCACTGTGAACTTCACTTATTCTCAAAAGAGGTACTAAAGAAAAGAGAATGGAAAAATGGAACAGAGTCTCAGAGAATTGAATGACAATGCAAAATGAACAAACATTCATCTTACTGGTGTCCCAGAAGGAGAAGAAATGGAAAAGGGGCAGAAAAAATATTTGAGGAAATAATGACTGAAAACTTCCTAACCCTTATGAAAGACATAAATATCAATATCCAAAAAGAATACCACAACCCAAACAGAATAAAACTGAATAAACCTAACCCAAGAAACCTACTATTTAGAATGACAAATATGAGAGATGAAGAGAGGATTCTGAAGGCAACAAGAGAAATGCAAAGCATCATATACAAGGGGATCTCAATAAGATTAAGTACCAACCTCTCATCAGAAACCATGGAGATGAGAAGAAATTGGTATGAAATTGGTATTTAAGGTACTGAAAGAGAAAAACTGACAGCCAAGAATTCTATATCCAGCAAAACTTTTCTTCAAAAATGAGGGTGAGTTCCAAGTCTTCACAGATAAACAAAAACTAATGGAATATGTTACCAAAGGACCAGAATTACAAGAGCTACTAAAGGTAAAAAGAGAAGATGCAAAAAATAAAATAAAAAATGAGAGGGGGGGGACATAAACACTGATCCTGCAGAAATAAGAGAGGTCATAAGAGGATACTATGAAAAACTGTAAGCCAAAAAAGTAAACAATTTAGAGATGGACAAATTCTTAGAAACACACAAAACATCAACACTGACCTGAGAAGAAATAGAGGACCTCACCAACCAATCACAAATGAAGAGATTGAAATAGGCTTCAAAAACTTCCCCAGGATGAAAAGCCTGGGACAAGATGTCTTCACAGATGAATTTTGCCAATCATTCAAAGACAATCTAATACCAATCTTGCTCAAGCTCTTCAAAAAAACTGAAGAGGAAAGAACACTACCAAACTCATTCTATGAAGCCAACATCATGCTAATACCAAAAAGCAGATAAAGATACTATGAAAAAAGAAAATTACAGGCCAATATCTCTAATGAACATAGATGCAAAAATCCTCAACAAAACACTTGAAAGCTTAATCCAAAAGCACATTAAAAGAGTTATACAACAAGATAAAGTGGGATTTAGCCCAGGTATGCAAGGGTGATTCAACACAAGAATTATTGTAAAAAAATAACATTGATAAATTGAAAAAGAAACATCACATGATCCTCTCATGACTGATGCAGAAAGGGCATGTGACAAATACAGCACATGCCACATTTCTTGATAACAACACTCCAAAAGACAGGAATAGAAGGAAGCTTTCTCAATATGGTAAAGTGCATATATGAAAAACCTACAGCTAGAATTCTTTTCAATGGTGAAAAACTGAAACCTTCCCACTGAGATAAGGAACAAGACAAGGGTACCCACAGTCAACATTGTTATTCAATATTGTGCTAAAGGTTCTAGCTAGAGCAGTTAGGCTAGGTAAATAAATAAAAGGCATCCAAATAGGAAAGGAAGAAGTAAAACATTCACTATTCACTGATGATATGATCCTATATCTAGAATCTCCTGAAAAACCCACAACAAAGCTACCAGGACTAATAGAAGAGTTCAGCAAAGTGGCAGGATACAAGATTAATACACATAAACTTATACTGTTTCTATATACTACTGATGTGCAATCTGAGGAGGAAATCAGAAAAAAATTCCATTTACAATAGCAACTAAAAGGCTAAGTGAAAAATCAGTTTGGATATCAAAATTTCAAACTACCATAATTCTCATTTTGTTCTGAACAGTAATAAATTCAGTTAATTTAATACAATATTATATTAACTCTCTTTGTAAGCATATACACTTTTTCCTTCCTTACTGCTTTAACTACTTTTGAGCTTATGTTTCAAGAGAATTTAATAATTATTTCTATAAATATGTATGTGTGTTCATATACCAAAAAAACCAATATGGAAAGATGAGATACAAATAGTCTGCATTCATATTCATTATCATTGTCTTTATTCAAACCGTATAAATTCAAATGGCTTTCCTTAAAATAAAATGATTCTGATTTCTAATACTGTGGCAGACTAGAAAGACACTAGACTCCCTTTTTTTCCTGGAATAATAGCTATAGGACAGAGAGAAATAGCATGGAAAAAAGTCTTCTAGGGTTTAGAACATCAGGGGAAGCCTGGACACTGCCCAGAAGAGAAAGGGGCAAAAGAAAAGAATCATGATGGCAAAACTATGTGTTAAAATCCACAGATCCTGGCACCCACTCCCACCCTATAGACACTTTTCATTTCTCAGGCCATGGGGTCAGCAGCTACAGACAAAAGTGGTCCCAGGGACCCTCCTCCCCAGGAAAGAGGTGAGACAGGCACACAGCCTGAGGCTGTCTCAGCTTTTGATGCACAAGTTGGGTTTACTGTGTTTCACATACCCTTCCAGGCTAGATGGGACCATGCCATTGTTTGTCAGGGGAGTTGGCAAGGGAATAAAGAGATCTGAACCTCTCAATCTCCCTCTCTACTGACCAGGACTGGTTGTTGAGCATGCAGAGGGCAGTGGAATTATTTCCTACCCAGGAAAAAGGAAGTGACTGCCCACAAAGGTTGGAGAGCTACCTCTGAGAAAGTTTGAATTATGAGACACTTAGCCTTCAGGCAGGATCCTCTACCACATTGATCCAGTCCAGTCCATGTTGCAGCAAACACTCTGACCAGGCATTGAATGGAGAGGGCTGCCAAAGAGCACCACAGGCTTTGGACCAAGGAAGTGCATGTGAGGAAATGAGCAAGGGCTCAGGGAGTTGAATGATAACATAAAACTAACAACATATACATCATGGGAGTTCCAGAAGGAGAAGAGAAGGAAAAAAGGGCAGAAAAAGTATTTGAGGAAATAATACCTGAAAATTTCCAATTTCTTTCTATGAAAGAAATGAACTTACATATCTAGGAATTGCAGCATACCCAAATGAGAATAAATGCAATTAGACTTACAAGACACATACTACTCAGAATGTCAAATGTCACAGAAAAAGACAAATTTCTGAGAGCAGCAAGGGAAAAGCAAATCATCACATAAAAGGGACACCCAGTAATGCTTAGTACAGATTGTCTTCAGAACACCCACAGCCAACATCAGACTCAATGGAGAAAGGCTGAAAGCATTCCATCTAAAATCTGGAACAAGACATAGATGACCACTGTCACAATCATTATTCAATATTGTGCTAGAAGTTCTAGTTAGAGCAATTAGACAAGTAAAAAATAGTCACCCAAATAGGGAAAGAGGAAATAAAACTCTCACTTTTTGGGGTTGACATGATTCTACATTTAGAAAACTTTGAAATATTTATGACAAAACTACTTGAGCTAATAAATGGGTTCAGCAAAGTTGCAGGATATCAGATGAACACCTATAAATCAGTAATATTTCTGTACACTAGTATTGAAAAATCTGAGGAGGAATTCAGGGAAAAAATTCCAATTACAATGACAAAAAAAAAGCCTAAATTTAACCAAACAACTACAGGGCATGTATGCAGACAACTAAAGAGCAATGCTAAAAGAAATCAATGAAGACCTAAACAAATGTAAAGACATTCCATGTTCATCAAAAGAAAGACTAAATATCTTGAAGATGTCATTCCTACCCAAACTGATTGATAGATTAATTGCAACATCAATCAAAATTCCAACAGCCTACTTTACAGAAATAGAAAAGTCAATATCCAAATTCATTTGGAAGTGAAAGTGCACCTGATAGCCAAAAGCATTCTGAAAAAGAAGAGTGATGTGGAAGGAATTGCAGGGCCTGACCTTGAAACATATTACAGAGCTACAGTGGTCAAAGCAACATGGAATTGGCATAAAGATAGACATATCAATCAGTGGAATACAATTGAGGGTTCAGAATTAGACCCTCAACGCTATGGCCAACTGGTATTTGACAAACCAACCAAAGTTATGCTAACAGAACAAAACATTCTATCAACAAATGATACTGGGAGAACTGTATATCCATAACCAAAAGAAAGAGAATTCCCACCTCACTCTCTATAAAAGAATCAAGTCAAAATGGATCAAAGACCTAAATGTAAAAGTCAGGACCATAAAATTACCAGAAGAAAATGTAGGGTAACATCTTAAAGACCTTGTGATAGGTGGTAGTTTCTTGGACCTTGCACCCAAAGCACAAGCAACAGAAGAAAAAACAGATAAATGGGACTTCCTCAAAATTAAACATTTTTTTTACCTCAGAAAACTTTGTAAACAGGGTGAAAAGGCAGCTTACTCAATGGAAGAAAATATTTGGAAATCACATATCCTTTAAGAGTTTAATATCCATGATATATAAAGAGATGCTACAACTCAACAATAAAAAAAAAAGACCCAATTAAAAAATGGGCAAAAGACTTGAACACACATTTGTCAAAAGAAGAAATATAAATGGCAAAAAACTCACATGAATAAAATGTTCAATATCACTAACAAATAGGGAAATGAAAATCAAAACTATGGGGAGATATCATTTCACACCTATTAGAATGACCATTAAGTAAAAAGACAGAGGACCACAATATTGGAGAAGATGTGGATAGATAGGAACACTAATTCACTGTTCATGGGAATTTAAATTATACAGGTCAGGGGCAAGATGGCATGGGTGTAAGTGGGCATTCACCATCTCTCTCGCAAAAGATAACTGGTTGGGAAGAGGATGCAGCACGAGTGAGCTGTTCTGGGAGCCCACAGAGCAGGTGCCTTTGGGGCATTGATCTGGAGGGAACTGGACAGGGAGATAGATTGATCAAGATAAAACTGTGAGTTTTTAGGCCCATGGAAATCATGGATGGCAAGGCCTCACCCTCAGGACAAAGAGCCAGGGTGAGCCCCGACTCGTGCCAGCCACCAAGATAGAAGGAGCATTCTCCGAGAGTGGGAGAGTTCTAGCAATGGGTGGAGAGGGGTTTCCTTTCTGTGGCTTTGTATGCCTGGACTCCCTGTGAGCTTTGGGGAGCACACCAACTGGCTCAAAGTGGCACCAGGCTGAGGGGAGAGGTGAATCTGCTGAGGCAGACTGATTTAACTAACCACACTGGGTTACAGAGGCTTGGTCTGAGAGAGGGCAGAGTTAGCCAATTTAATAGTTCTGTGCTGAAGACTATCAGAATTTCAACTCCCCTAAGGGTGTCAGGCAGTGGGAAGTGCTTAATAAATTTTCAAGAGCCTATTTAGGGTCCCCTGGGAGAAGGGGGTGGTCTAGAAGAACCTTGAAAAATCACTTTGGTGTGGTGTACTTATTCATCAGGGTACCATTTGAATTTCAAAAGGGAACTCAACCTGACCAGGAGAAGGGAGGGGTATCTGCTCATAAAGTCTGCTGGATCATGCTTCCCTAAGAGAGTAAAATCTGCCAAGGGGAAAGTGACTAAATAGCATTCTGAAGAGCTGGCTAACCCAGTTGGAGG